>JANIPM010000007.1:31244156-31257436 GCA_027478405.1 Erythroxylum cassinoides
TATAAGGGAGGGAAGTTGAAATCACGGCTAATAAGTCCCAATCAGATAGAAGTGAAAGCCGTTGGATCAAAAATACGATAGAATGGAAATGCGTGTTTATCAATATCATTCTTGAAAGAATATGTGGAGAATGTCTTCTGTATTGATTTCACGAAAACAAAAAACTCAAATTGTATGTACATGCAAAGAGCTATTTATACTAGAAAAGGGAAAAAGCTATTGGTTAAGACTCTGCTGTATTTAGGCAGTATTTACATTGCAAGTATGAAACAAATGCAGGGGAATAAAAGGACAACGGCTGGCCTAATGCATGCGACGGCTTGGTGCAAGCAGTAGCCGATTTGTGTACTGTGCACTGTGTTTGTGTGCTGCTGACAAAGACGGGGAGGTACAGATATGTGATTGATCTGGACCACTTCATGATGTTCGGCCCACAAGAAGTAAGTATTTGGTCCAAGAGATGCAGCCCAGGTCCATAAGAGTTGCTGACCCAGGAGAGAAATCGATCCAGTCTTCAACACTCCCCCTTCAAGTCGGAGACCCGGAGGCACGGAGGGGTCCGAACTTGGAAACTAGGGATTCGAACATGCGAGCGGGGAGTGGCTTCGTGAAGAGGTCAGCGACCTGTTGGTGGCTGCGAACGTGTTGGAGTTCCAGAAATTCCGAGTTGACAGCGTCGCGAACTAAGTGGAGATCGATCTCCAGATGCTTTGTTCGCTCATGGAAGACAGGGTTTCGCGATATGTGTATCGCCACCTGGTTATCACAAAATAGAGGTATGGCTTTTGTGATTTTTACCTGGAAACATCTTAATAGGTGTGTGATCCACTTTAATTCACATGTAGTGGATGCGAGGCTTCGGTATTCTGCTTCCGCTGAGGATCTGCTCATGGTTGGCTATTTCTTCGTTTTCCAGGAGATGGATGAATCACCGAGGAACACGCAGAAACCGGTTAGAGATCGTCTACTGTAAACACAACTTGCCCAGTCCGAATCGGAGTAGGCGATGAGTTCTAGGGTTGAGTTTACTGGGTAAAATAGACCCTGATGTGGAGTTCCTTTGAGGTATTTCAAAACACGTTTCACTGCTTCCCAGTGTGGTTTCCTTGGCGTTTTCATGAACTGACTCAGTTGTTGTGTAATGTAGGCAAGATCGGGTCTGGTGAAGCTCAAGTATTGCAATTGGCCGACGACTCTTCTGTACTGCTCCGGGTCTGTAAGTGGCTCACCCTCGTCAATGGTAAGTTTGTTGCCTGGAACTATGGGTGTCGTACATGATTTGCATTCTAGTAGGTCTAATTCTTGTAGGATGTCCTTCACATACTTGCTTTGGCTGAGTAGTGTCCCTAGAGCTGAAGGTGTGTTGTGTGTCAAGGTCCATCACTTTGTATGCTTTATAATATGGCATGTATCCGAGAAAAACACACTTTGAAGCTCTAGGATCTAGCTTGGTCTTGCTTGGGGTTTTGTTTAGTGCAAAGCATAGGCATCCGAAGGTCTTTAGGTGTTCATAGGTTGGTCTTTTTTATGTAGTCTTTTGTATGGTGTCTGCCATTGCAGTTTCTTAAATGGGATTCTATTTAGGAGATAGGTTGCAGTAAGGAGGGCTTCTCCCAAAAAATGTTTGGGCACACTTGCTGTGAAAAGCAAAGCTCTGGTTATTTGAAGCAAATGTTTGTGTTTGATCTCCACCACCCCATTCTGTTGTGGGGTGTAAGGACAACTTTTCTGATGCATTATCCCCATCCCTGTAAAGTATCTTCTGCATTCATTATTTATGAATTCCTTCCCATTATCAGTCTGTACCCTTAGGACCCTAGTATCATATTGTTTTTCCACTGATTTGACAAATTGGGTTATGGTGTGTTGGGTTTCATCTTTGTGTCGGAGTAAGAAAGTCCAGGTAGCTCTAGAATAATCATCTACAATAGTGAGAAAGAATTGTGATCCATTCAAAGTAGGTATCCGATAGGGCCCCCATAAATCCATGTGTAAAAGTTTAAAAGTTCTAGTGGTGTTTATTTTGTGTTTGGGGAAGGGTTTCCTATGCTGTTTTGCCATGGGACACACTTGACATTCAGAAATAACATGAGTAGGAAGCTTGATTTCATTGATATATTGCATCTTTTCTCTAGATACATGCCCTAATTTATTATGCCAAACGTCAAAGGAAACAATAATATTATGAGCAACATTTCTGGTTTTGTAAAAATCTAGGGGTGGACCTTTCAGGGTCCCTGAAGGAAGTAGACAGTCTGAACTTAGCTCATACAATCCACTCCGGGCCTTAATAGCTACTAAGATGCTGTTAGTCTGAAGGTCCTGTAAAAATAGGTTATTAGACACAAAGATAGCAGCAACTTCATTTTATGTGGTGAGTTTATTTACTAATAGAAGATTCTTGAAGAAATTTGGTATGTGTAGTATTTCATCGAGGGTGATTTTATCACCAAGAGTAGCTTGGCCTATATGCTTTACTTCCTGTTGAGTGCCATCCGGAAGAGTGACTGGTTCATACATTCTGTTCACTTCATAATTATGACAAGTATCTAAATTTTGGATCATATGTGAAGAGGCTCCTGAATCAATCAGCCATGTGCATGCATTTTCTGTAATATGTGAATGAGTGTAGCCATTACCTGCGAAGTTTGCAAGCCCTCCGAACTTTACCTCACTTGTGCCCTTGCCTTTAAATGCTTTGGATATTTCTTGCTGTATGAATGTGGCTAATCCTTGGGGAATTTGGTCATTTCTATCAATGCACTCACTGTGTTCGTTTTGCATGTCTGTAGGGGAGTCACCAAATATGGCTAAGTTGGCCTTGTCCTTTTGCCCCGTCAGCTCTCTATACCAGTCAGGCACTCCATGGATTTTGAAACAAGTTTCTATGGTGTACCCCGTTTTTTCACATTTGTCACAATGCTTATCTTCCTCTTCTTACTGTTACTGATGATTCTACCCACCTTTCTCGTGCTGGTGTTGGGCTGTTTTGTCATCATGGCAACCTGCATGTTGTTCTCATTAGCTGCATTTACAGTTCTTTACTCTCAACTGTCTGCATCATTGCATATGCTTTGTTTGCCAAGGGCAAAGGTTCCATAAGCATGACTTGGTTTACAACATGCACATATTCTTCATTCAGGCCCATCAGGAACTGCACTAGTTGATGTGTGTTTTCTCTGGTGCTGATTGCTTTGGTTACCTCACAGATGCAAGTTGGTGTCGGGTTTAGGCTAGACAAGTCATCCCAGAGTTTATTTAGCTTAGTATAATATGCTGAGATAGAGAGGCTACCTTATTTAAGTTGACTGATCTCCCTCTCTATTTGGTACAGCAGTGGGCTGTTGGCTTCCCCGAATCTCTCCCTGAGCTCATCCCAAAGCTCCTTGGCTGTAGAAAAGGACAAGAATGCATCCCCAAGCTCCTTGTTCATTAAATTAAGGATCCAAGACTGAACCATGGAGTCAGCCCTCTTCCATCTGGTAAGCAGTGTTCTATCTTCTGTTGGTTGGGTGCATGATCCATCAATAAAGGGTAATTTGTCTTTGGCGCAAAGGGCTATCATCATTGCCTTGCTCCATGTTAGGTAGTTGTTCCATTGAAGAGGGTGGTGACTAAAACTGCCCCTGAATTTTCTGTGTTGGTGATAGAGTATTTCTCAAAGTCTGTGGAATCATGATGGCTGGAGCCACTTTCAGTCATAGTCGACATGTTGGGTGGTAAGTTGGATCAAACCATAGACTCTGATACCATGAAAGAATATGTAGAGAATGTCTTCTGTATTGATTTCACGAAAACAAAAAACTCAATTGTATGTACATGCAAATAGCTATTTATACTAGAAAAGGGAAAAGGCTATTGGTTAAGACTTTGCTGTACTTAGGCATTATTTACATTGCAAGCATGAAACAAATGCAGGGGAATAAAAGGACAACGGCTGGCCTAATGCATGCGACGGTTTGGTGCAAGCAGTAGCCGATCTGTGTACTGTGCACTGTGTTTGTGTGTTGCTGACAAATACGGAAAGGTACAGATATGTGATTGGTCTGGACCACTTCATGATGTTCGGCCCACAAGTAAGTATTTGGTCCGAGAGATGCAGCCCAGGTCCATAAGAGTTGCTAACCAAGGGGAGAAATCGATCCAGTCTTCAACAATTCTTAATTAGTATATATATTTAATAAGCGGAAAAGATTGATTTTTATCGAAAGAAACCAGAAACGATGCTATCCGATAGGCTCCTGCCACGTGGAAGATAATCGATCCATCGAGCTTGTACTAAGGTCATCTGAGTTCTCTTCCTGCAGACACGGGTTCTGCCCAGGCTGAGCGACAATGGCCTCAATTCTCGACTGGCCACCACCCCCTCCTCCGCCACAGCTGCATACTCCCCCTCGACGTCCTTCCACTTGCTCCACTTTCTTAATGCCTATCTCTCCAAATCTCACAGGCCGCCACATCACTCCGTCTCGTCAAAACCAACGACCGGTAAGTCTTCCAAGCTCCCATTTTTATCTTTCTTTTTTTTCTATCATGGTAGTGCCAAGTTTAACTTTCTGGAGTGTGAACATCTTAACTTTCTATTATCAGTGGTTCACCGGTTGGGTTTTGGTGCTTAAGCATCACTGCCAAACTGATGCAGTGGCTTCAATTTGTAAACTTGTTAACCCTAGTTTTTGAAAAGGGACCAAAACTGTTGTTTTAATACTATCCATAGGTGGGAAAGTTGTAACTTTTGGATTTCATCTCAGTTAGTTGGAAAAGCATTTGGTGTTATTCCTCTTAGCCTTTTGTGTACACTCACGTTGTAGACAAAAATAGAATGGATATTGCTCTCTGCAATTGATTGGACTTCTATTTTTTAGAGCATACTCCTGATCAGTTCAATCGTAATGTTTCACTGCAAGTAGCATTGTGTTGTTTGATATCGAGTTCTCTAAGATTGCTTCTCACAACAGTATTTTTCTATTATATATAATCAGACTAAAGCTTTTGCAGTTCTAAGGAGAAGTGCAATGGCCTTGATACTCTCAAGTTATGTCTTCTCAGAAGTGGAGTTCAACAACATTGCATTTGCTGAACCATCCGTTGGGTTCAGGGAGTATATTGACACTTTTGATGGTTATTCATTCAAGTACCCGAAGAGCTGGATTCAGGTCCGAGGTGCAGGAGCTGACATATTTTTCAGGGACCCTTATGTCCTGGACGAAAATCTCTCAGTAGAGCTTTCATCTCCTTCATCATCTAATTACAAGAGTGTTGAAGACTTGGGTCCACCACAAGAGGCTGGAAAGAAAGTTCTTAAGCAGTACTTGACAGAGTTCATGTCTACTAGACTTGGTGTCAGGCGAGAATCAAACGTTCTATCGACATCTTCCAAAATTGCAGACGATGGAAAACTTTATTACCAAGTTGAGGTGAGGCTGGGCATTTTGTTTATGTGTAAATCTTTGTTTACATGCCTCAAAGAGCATGCCAAAATCCGGTGCCCTTGCAGCTTTTATATTCTGCTTATGCATTGTTCAAAGACGCATTTGTTGATTCTTGGTGTTGGACTCTTGTTACCAGGTGAACATAAAGTCCTATGCTAATAACAATGAGCTGGCTATAATGCCACAAGACCGAATAGCTAGTCTGGAATGGAACAGGCGATACCTATCAGTTCTTGGAGTTGAGAACAACCGGCTGTATGAACTGAGACTACAGACACCTGAAAGCGTGTTTATGGAAGAGGAAAAGGACCTTCGCCAAGTCATGGATTCCTTTAGGGTGAACAAAGTAGCAGTTTGATCAATCTTAAGGTCTTCCGAAGTTTGCTCATTATTTTGAACTTTGAGAACCTTTCATTCACCTTGTTTTTCCCCCCATTATCTCATTATTCACTTCAATGGCCAGGAAAAGTATGGTAATTATGATTCTGCAAATCTTTCTCAATATATGATCATGTTCTCTTCATTGAATCAAAAGTAAAAATATTCTCCTGCATGCAATAGAAGAAAGTTCAATGCCTTCTGCTGAAAACAGGAGTCGCACAGCACTGACATTCAAAATTTGTATAAAAATAACGTCCTGCAAAAACAAGTATTTAAGTATTTACTACGTTATTTTGGCCTGTAGATTATCAAACAAGTTTCTAATTTCTAAAAGAAAACAAGGCAAATAATGAAGCATTGGACTGGCACCACATTGTAGAATTAGTAAGAACAAAACCCGTTACAGAAACAGCGGTAAACCCAAAAACGTTGAGAGGAAAATTGGATCTATGATCTTACTTCATAAGATCCTCCTCGTGTGAGGGCACGGAAACCCTTATAAAGACGTTGAGGTATAACTTTTAGATCGAGCTTATCAATTCTCAGCCCCGAGAGGGCAACACCCTGAATCCTAAAACTCACTTGGAAGGTAGGAAATACATGAAGACGCTCCAAGCCTGTCTCGAGCACTAATGTCCCAGATAATGCAGGAGTCTTATCCTTCGGTATTCGATCAATTGACCAGGAGCATGTCTGCAAACACATGTTAACAAAAAATAGTAAGCCTGCCAGAAAACCTTCGCTGTTTCACCTTTAAGAAGGAAAAATAAATAGCTAAGATCATCCCTCAATCTGATTAATACCTGCCAACGAGATTTAGACATTTCCTCAATACATTTCTTGCTAGGTAGTAATAGTTGCGATAATAGGATATGGGCATGCAAGAGCACTGACTATGTAGTCATCGTTATTTCCACCAGACCTGAACTAGGAGGTCTGTTTCCTAACATAAGTCATTAGTTAACCTTCTTTTTCTGCATCACATTTTAGTTTTTTCCTCTACATAGACATTAAGTTAATGGTCGATTTCTGTACTACAATGGAGCATAAAATATTGGTTAAGAATACCTTATTAGAGAAAATGTTCACTACTCCATGATTTGCCGTCAGATCAGCTGACAAAACACAAGAAGGCAGTTGAAATTGCACAGTTATCAAGTCAATCATCTTTCCAGGGTCATTACGTATCCCAACCATTACGTTTACGCGAGAAGTCCCGGCAGCAGATGTAAACTGTGGCTTTACATATATTGGGGTGCTTTTCAACTTCTTAACCCTGACAAAGGCAAACAGTTACTGTGATTAAAAAGAACATATATTAAATTAAAGTCACCAAATAGCAGCAGAATGCAAGGTGCTTTTGAATCATTGCAAAAATTATTGATATAAATTGTATTTATGTCCGATAAACTACTATGAAATAGCGCTGAGACAAAATAGCAAAGGCACGAATCTTGATAAAAAAACCTGTAACTCATGAGCTTAAACAGTCCATCAGGAGGTACAAAGGACAAGATTTGATCGGATTCCCAGGGCCTAAACCGAACACATGGATGAAATCTCACGTCATCCAGAATAGATGGATTTGAAAAAGACAGTGTCAAATCAGGAACACCAGTAATATGGGAATTGACTTGAACTTCACCATAAATCTCACATTTCACCAAGATACCATCCCTGCCGTTGCATTATATTAGAAAAAAGCCTTCACAGAGCACAGTAAGATGAACCATTAAGGAAAACAAAATAGAGTGTATGATTATGATAGGCAAGTTTCTTTAACTTTAAAGGCATACCCATAAACCAGTATCTAGGTAAACAAGAATATAGGAGAAGCAAAAGAGACAATCAATAAAAACATGAGTAGAAAGATCATATACCTTCAATGATGACTAGTAGGGGCCTATCCTTTAATGGACTATAAGTTTCAAACCCTTTGATACAAACTCAATACGGTCATCGAGAATACTGAATTCATGCTTAAAAGAGTTGAATTCCAAATAGTTCGTAAAACAAGAAATGACATTAAGAACTAGTTTTCATCCAATTGATGATTTGTGCCACTAGACTACTAATTAAATTCAACCAATTAGAAACTGGGAAAGTAAAATTTCAAACAAGTGATGTAGATACGGAAACCCACAAAAATGCTACCTACATTTCCCATTGAACAGATTTTATGAGCATAGGTTGAACCTGTTTATAATTGCGTCCATTTCTTCAACAAGATCAACATACACTTCATTATTTGCATATTTTACATCAGTTGTTCTCCAAGGAACACAAGAAGCTGTTGCCCCTGGAAGGGTGTCGCTCACATTTGAACTGTTTCCGGTAACAACACTCAACACTTTGCTAACAATGTTTGGCGGGGCTATCATCTCTCTCAAGACGTTAGGTTCTGTTGTCAGCGGAAAGCCATTATCTATCATCTCATCCAGAAGCTGGAAATTCAATGAAAGTGCAGGTTGTCTTTAGTCCAAGCATAAAACTGAAGGCAGAAATCTGAACTAGAAAGATTTTCTTTTTCAATTTCACTTTTCTTTTCATCCCAAATAGATGTGTAGAATTATATCATGAAACAAAATTTGCGCTGAAATTATACCTCGTACACAATAACAAAATTATCCTTAATCAAATCTTCATTGAGCCCTTCGAGATAATCATTGAGGACATCAGCCACCCTGCAAAGGAACTGAAATCAATAGCTATATGTCAAGGATTTTGATGCCGTTTAAAAGGCACAATTTTTTTGGGAAGCCAAAGCAGTGAAAGGATTTACCTCAACAGCCATCAAAGGAGGCATTTCAACTTGGGTACAAGCCAGAAAAGTGATCCCCCCACGAACAATTTGGAACAAGTAATGTGTAGGGGAAGCAATGACTGGTTGTTGCTGTCCAAAATGAAAAGGTCAAACTTTTTGGGTAAAAAGATATATGTTACCATCTCAAGGAGAGCTGAAATTACATATGTTACCAAATCAATGTTCTGACGAGCAGTAGAGAACAGGAAATGAGTAACAGAATCATAGGCCTTCCCAACATAATTGATAAATTAAAAGAAAAAGAAAAAGAATTGAGCTTTAGACCAAAACAAAAAACAAAAAAAACCAGATTGGAACCAAACCCAGAAGTCGAATTTGAATTAAAGCTAAAATGGAGTAATTCTACCACCATAGCTGTTGTGTAAGTTACCTTTAAGGAATCACCTCGAGAAAGAACTTGATCCCAAAACCAAGCACAGATAGATCTATCGACCCGATGCCCAGTCAACTGCTTCTCTAGCATTACCTCACTGTGACATCGATATAGATGCAATCAACAGGTCAGACAGCAATGCAGATTCGATTGTAGAGTTGAAGAGCTCAACCATGTTTAACATGAATCCATGATTAACATAAACTTACCCAGAATCTGAGAGAAGAAATATACACTGCAACATGTCTGTGTATGCTATTGAGATTCAAATGAGCAAATCCAAGTGGCGTAGTTCTTGATTTGGAGATGATGGAAGCGTTTCGATTAATCGTTTTCCAAAATCTAAAGTTTGCGTTTTGTTCTAGTTTAATTCTTTTTATTTACGTTTACGATAAATATAATCTACTTCTACTTCCCATTTAGTTCAAATTAATAACTTTTTTCAATAAATTAATAAAAATAATATATAATTAAGACATATTGGCTTATCTGTATACGAGTCTAATAAAAGTAAGATTACGTATTATCAAAACTTTTCAAATTTTATTTTATTGCAAAAGTTCAGACTAAATTTAATCTACATATAGATCTACTAAAAATAATAACCCTCTATTATCTAAAAATAAGACTGCTTAATATTAAATACCCTAAACTTCGCTTTGATGCAGGAGTTTGAACTTAATTTCACGAGACAGCGATGCCTAAGGTCTCAACTTACTTAAACTTGCCACGTTGTTTAATTAAAGCATACTTATATGGCTAAGTGTGAGCGTTATCTGCCCGTCTATGCACATCCATTCAGAAATTCCCATCAGGATGTTTTGAGTCTCATAACTTTCCTCCTTGAAGGCACGCTTAGCTTCAGCATTGCCATTTGATAATTGAGCTTTTCTCTAGATATTTGGTTGGAAGTGGAGCAAACGCATGGCAGAAATTTTTCATAGAAAATGTTCTCCAACGATTCACCAATGTTTGATTGTGATAGAAACAAAAATGCTTTGCTATTAAGTTCAAATTCACGAAATCATACCAATTACTGAACAAATAAAAGGCTAACCACAACAATGTCAACAACTTTCCCTGGCAATAGGCATTCTCTTAGGTGGAGGCTGTTTGTGAGAGATAGAGAAAGAGAGGAGATATCCTGCAAAGCAAATATCTTCACTCCAAGTCAAAAGTAAAGTTATTCTTCTTGTCGGATCACCTTTTTTCCATCGTTCTTGACACAAAAACCATTTAGACTTCTCAAATTTTGATACACAGCATGCTATCTCGTATTCCTACTGCAGTATTAAAGAATAATGAAACTCAATCCTGGCATATTTTGTACATTCCCGTACTTCTAGCATGTCTATCAGAAGGGTACCGCTTCTGATTCATGCCCATTGGCCACCTTCCATCTTGAATGGCTCATACAACACTAAATGCGGATTGTATGGTAGATGAGACACGATTTGCAAGGGTCTGAGAAGCAAATTGTTGAAGCTGCTTCTTAGCATCTACAGGAACACAGAATGTTTGAGTTATCATATCAACAGATAATCCTTAATTCAATAACAAAAGCATTATCTAACAGGCAGAATGGCCGGTCTCATGATTTCAGTAAATATAACAAAAAACCAAGGCTTTGTCTCAAGTTTTTTTCATAAATGCACAGTTTCTGTCGAACGAGTTTGTTGATATAGCTGTGATTGATTATGTCATTAACACAATAAAAAGTCCCATCTTCTATTCCTTTTTCTTTCTTAACTTTTTATGGCATTAGTGAATAATGACAATGCGAAACATATTAAAGACATTGAAGCAAGTAACCCAACGTGAGAAAACCAAAAGTTGGTAGCTAACCTTTGCGACATTTAGTGAATCCGACGATGTTTGCTATGCTGAGAGTCAAGCAAACTCCAACGATGAGGCAATAATCTGCTTGGAACCTTAAAAGAGAGAAGATTCCAAGCACAACCCAAGCAATTGCCTACAATGTAAATTTTGACATACAAATAAGATAGGGACATAGAATCAATTCTTGTCCAATTACAGACGAGTAATAAACCAAATTAATCACTGTTCAACTATCACCAACTTATTGCAAACCTCACAAACTTTACGTGTTAGTCAATTCATCTATTTCTAAGCTTCCACTCCCCATAAGTTTTCAGATTTTCCTGGAAGGACCTCATCTTACATAAAGAAGTGGAAGCCTCTAGTACGTTCTAATAGTTACTGAAACATGCGATGTAAATATCTGACTTCTCAATTAATGCAATATGTTAAACATACATTCATCTCTAGCATGATGTATTTTCTTACCGTTAGATAAAGACTCCACCAGAACAGCCATGAATCTTTCTTGTTCAACCTGGCCAATGACTAATGAAGAAATCATGATGAAGATGTGTAAGAGTTGGGCAATCCAAATGTAAAGCAAATATTCATAAACAATTTGAACATAAAAATTTGCAAAGAGATTATCTATTATCAAAGTGCTATGAACTTAATCTAACCTCTTGGTCAAGGGATTCAAATTTCCAGACGCTCTCACCCAGATCATTAATTTCATTCCACCACCTAAGACCAACTAAAATTCGACCACTCACATTCTTAACCACCCAAAAATCAAGTGCAGCAAGGAGAACAGTGACCACAAAAATGATCACAAAATTGTCTATAAAGAGAGCAGAAAGTATGTAAAATGCTAGAGCTCCAGCCTGTCATCAACATAAAACAAAAGATAGCATCAGCATAGCCAGATCATGCAGCTTACTTAGTTACAATAATGAAATCTGACATACCTTGAAGAGAACATGAAAGAGGCATGTCTTTGGATTAGCATAGTTTTCACCAGGAGGCTGTCAAGAGGAGTTAGTTATGTTAATCAGGAGGAAGAACAACTGATAAGTCCCAACTAGGGTTCTGAGTTCAAATAAAAAATACTCATAGCTTCAAACTAAAAATTGTCAGCTGAAAAACAGTGCAGTAAGAGATATAGCGTGTTTGTAGGTAATGAACGAAAGGATCACTAGGTTTGGATGCAAGAGTTGAAACTTAACAGCCAAAAAATTATGTAATCTCAGCCTTTCTTCTATAAATCTGAAGGAAAATCTCTAAATTCATCAAATTTACAGGCCTTATTCAAAACACTCAAGTGAAAACGTAAGTTATGCAGTTCCAACATTGAGTTCACCGCAGTTGCATTACCACTAACTGATCCAGTTACCATGGGAAACACCTATTAATCATAGTTTTGAAATCCCAAGGCGCAATTTTCAGACTTTCCTCTTGAGTCGCGCATAAGATTGCAGGACAAGATGATTCACATCACAGAAATTTTTAAGTCCATCCCTCGAGTTAAGAAACAAACCAACAAAAATAGGCAATATGAAGAAAGAGAAATCTGATCTGCGCTCTCAAACCTACTCAACCAAACTGAGCCAAATTGAAAGAAGGGGGATTCCTATATCCATTTGGTTAAGGAACTATACGGTCGGTATAGTCCTTGTCGTATTTGTTCTATTTTTCATCTTACCTCACGTCTAAGATCTGATTATTCACAAATCAAATTTTAGATTTTGGCTGAAGATGTTTCTAGGGTTGACCACTGACAAAAACTCAGGTGTAATTTCCACAATTTCTCCCGAAAGGATCCTTTTTAATTATTTCTTTCGATTCATTATCCTCTTTACCAACAATCTACGTTGTTTTACACACACCATGCAAGATCATATTTTTCTCGATGAAAAACAGATCTAGCAAAAATATGGACAAAAACCCAGAATATAAAGATAACCAGAAATCCAACCCTAAACAAATGTGAAAAAATATAAATCGTAAACTGAGCTGCAGAAGAGAGAAGGAAGGTCCGAGTCAACTCACCTGGTTGAGATCCATTGCTGAAGGATTGAAAATTTGGGAATATTAAACCTAAGAGAGATTCTGAGTTTGAGGAATTATTAGGAACAGAAATTTGATATTAAAAAAAAAAAGTTTTAGTTCTAACACTCGTTCTTCTCTCTGTCCTATGTTGCGTTGTTCTGTTGATCTAAATCTAATGTCGATCCCAGCAATGCAAGCGGCTAGTTTTTGCTGTATTCACCAATCGGTCCCTCGTGTTTTCTGTTATTTTAATTGAAACGTGTATTAAACATGTAATCCCATTTATAATAAGAGTCGTTTTAGAAAAATACACGTTTATTAAGAAAGTTAATGAAATTATAGAAATACCCTTATTAATTAGCATGTGAGAGAAATTGCATATTAAATTATCTTGAAATTG
>JANIPM010000007.1:31307943-31325184 GCA_027478405.1 Erythroxylum cassinoides
ATATACAACGATGAGTCATTGGACTACAAGAACACAGCCCCTACCTCTGATAGGGATCATGAAGCTAATACTGGTGAAGTGGACTTGCAACCATTCGTTGCGGCTTTGTCCGAGGCTGGTGTTGTTCACTACTTTACGGCCCCATCTGCTGCTTAGTTGCGGTGACTAGTGATTTCGTGAAGGAACTACCAATAGTAGATTACATGCATCAACTTTTCTTCTTTTAGGGAAGCATCCATGTTTTCTTACGCTCCCAGAAAATTGGGATGGTTAACCGTGAGGCGCGACTTTTGCCCTCCGTCTTGTATCTTTGTACCCATAATCTGTGGTTTTTCCGAGTTATAAGAAAATGTTACTTTTATTTTGTACATATAAGAGATTGAATCTCGTCCAAGTAGATTTTTCTTGATGTTGGCATAAAGGACTGAACAGAAAGTTTCTTCATGAGAACAAAGATTAAGGGTAATTTCTTTACAGCTAAAGACACCCTGAAATCCAAGTTGAAAAAAAAATGATCACATATCAAAATCACCACCATATCATGTATTTGAAGGTAACTGAAAATTCCATTGCCCCCCTGTTCAGTAATATTAAGCATGTGTTTTTCTTATGCACCTTTCTAGACCACAATTGTGAAGTATGCTTAGGCAGTTTCTTCGATGAGCACAACGGAATGAAGATCCATTTTTTTCTTTTCAAATCCTATGCGTAGGATTAACTTCAAGAAGTTGCAGGTTTTGTTTTACCAATTGGGGCCTTTCCGATTTTAGCTTAACGCATGCTCTCTCTATTACTCATTTGCTCCTCTCCCGTTTGCTCGAGTTCGTCAATTTTTTGTACTCGACAGTCGACAACTGACAGCTTATCTAGTGAACAGACGAGGTGTGCATCTGGGGTGGGCATCCATCAAACTTGGTGGGTGCCTTCAGGAAGCGACTTGTGAATGTTGCCAGGAAATATTTACGGATGAGGCTAAACACTCTTCTCTATCATGAGGTAAATTGCTCTAAAATAAAATATGAAATATGCCAATATATAATTATAGGTTTACAAAATCAATTCTTAATAAACTAAATTACTAATATTTAACTTAAACAATGACTCTAACTAATAACTCTAACTAAGACTTTATCAATTATAATTCAAGTTTAACAATGACTCTTAACTAATAATTCTAACTGGGAATTTTAACAATTATAATTCAAGTTTAATATCTAACATCCTCTTTTAAACTTATAATTCAACCTTTAATATCTCCAAGAGTAGCTTTCAATTTATAGAAATCTTTACATTTTAAAGCTTTAGTAAACATATCGGCAACTTGATCCTTAGATGTCACATGTTTCAATTGAATCTCTTTGCTTATGATGTATTCTCTTATAAAATGGTACTTCGTGTCTATATATTTACTTCTATATGAAAAATTGGATTCTTTCCCAAAGCAATAACAAACTTATTGACAACAAAAATATCCGTAGCTCCATCTTGTTCAAATTTTAGCTCTTTTAATAACTTCCTTAACCAAAAAGTATGATAAACATAGGAAGCAGCTGCAACATGCTCAGCTTCACAATTGCTTATAAATTCACTTTACTGGTACAGGTTGCTTCCCTTTTGGAAGATCTATCAATCGCCAAGTATCATTCTTTTTAATTGCTTTCATCTCTTCATCTATAGCAAATCTCCATCTTTCGTCTTTGACAGCTTCTTCAAACGTCATTGGTTCCGTATTTGCTAACAAACAAAGCAGAGTAGAAGCATTGATTTTTTCTGTTACTTTATATATTTCTTCTAAACTCCGCATATGATGTTGCCTCTAGAAGGAGCTTTGTGGAGACATAATTGTTTAAGTTGTTTTGGAAGCATAATCGTTTGAGTTGTTTTAACTTCACGTGGAGGAGTTTGCGGCATAACATCAGTAACAATTTAATTCTGGGACTTATCTGCATTAAAAAATTTATCAAACAAAGGAAGAAATTCATAATTTTCATCATGTGGTATATTTCACTCCCATGAGTCTTCTTCATCAAACTCAACATCTCTACTAATGATTGTTTTTCCATTATGAAGATCATAAAATTAGTACCCTTTGAATTTTCAGCATAGCCAACAAATATGAACTTTTGACTCTTATAATCCAACTTGCTTCTTGTTTCATCAGGAACATGCACATAGCCAATACTTCCAAATACTCTTAAGCGTGAAATACTTGGCCTCCTTCCACTCTATGCTTCTTATGGAGTCATTTGCATTAGACTCTTTGCAGGACTATGATTATTCAAATACACCGCCCATGCTACTGCTTCAGCCCAAAACTCCTTAGGAATCTTCTTACTCTTCAGTATATTACCAGCAATGTCAAGAATAGTTCTTTTTTTACGCTCCACAACTCCATTTTGCTGAGGTGATGTAGGAACCATCAAAGAATGTTGAATATCAAGATGCTCACATAATTGATTAAATTTATTCGATGTGAATTCACCTCCCTGATCACTCCAAATTGCTTTAATTAGATAACCACTTTCATTCTCAAGTTGTGCTTTAAATTTCTTAAACACTTCAAAAGTTTTAGATTTTTCCTTCAAAAAATAAACCCAAGTATTGCGAGTATAATCATCAATAAACAATAAAAAGTACATGTTCTTTCCATATGAACATGGTGCGGTAAGACCACATATGATTGTGTAGCTTGAGATAGAGACTTCTTCATAAATTTCCCCTAGACTGCTTACCGTACATACAACCTTCACAAATTTGATCAGGATGACTTATAAAAGGCAAGTGGTGTACCATCCTTTTCTTATACAATAGCTCCTATCTACCGAAATTCAAGTCGTCTAGCCTAAGATGCCCACCATGACAAATCATTCATAGTAGCTTTTAAACATATGGGACTATCTTTATTGATCTTTAGTACGAATATCTTGTTCTTCGACATTGACACTTTTACAATCAATCTTCCTTTTCCATTTTGCATGACCAATCCACTCTTTCTCATATGTATTTCATAGCCTTTCTCTAAAATTTGTCTTATACTCAATATATTTGTTTTCAAAGCAGGAACATAATAAACATGAGATATAAAATGATGATCTCCATTCTTCAATTTAATCAAAAAAAAATTTACCTTTGATTGGAACTTTAGTTTTATCACCAAAAGAAATATTGCCTTTAACGGATTCATCAAGACTACAAAATAAATCTTTATTACCAATCATATGATTGGTGGCTCCTGAGTTGAGTTACCAAGACTCCTCACTCCTTTCTTTGTCATCATTGCACGTTAATAACAAGGTAGGTGCTTCACCATCTTCTTCTTCAACCTCAACACAATTTGTATTTTCTTCTTCATTTGAATTCCATCTACATTCCGTCGCATAGTAACCAAATCTTTCGTAATTGTAACATTGTATATTGGATCTTTGACCACGACCTAGTTGAAACGATCTACCTCTAACATGTCTTCTTGGATATTGTTGCTAAAAATCTAACTCTTCATTGTCATTCGAATTATTTCTGCATTCTCTATCTCTTCCATAATTTCCATGATTCTAGCCTCGACCACGACCTCTGCCTCCTCGTCCTCTACTACGTCCTTGATGTTGATTGTCTTCTTTTTCATTTAAATTCAACTTCACCTGCAACTCTTGTGCAACCGGTTCTTCTCTTTTCTTCAATCTCTCTTCATGGGCTTGTAACGAACCCAAAAGGCGATCTATAGACATCGAATCCAAATCTTTTGATTCTTCAATGGTAGTTACATTGTAATCAAATTTTAAAATTAGTGATCGAAGAACTTTTTCAATCACTCGAACGTCTTCCATCAGCTCTCCATATCTCTTTAATTGATTCACAATAGTCAAGACTCGGTTAAAATACTCTTCTATAGATTCAGAATCCTTCATCTTGAGATTTTCATAGTCACATCTCAAAGTCTATAGGCATACTTTAATTACTTTGTCTTGTCCTTTAAAACAATTATGTAAAATCTCCTACGCTTCTCTTGCTGTAGTTGCAGTAGACACCTTTTCGAACATATTTTTATCTAAGCACATATAAATAAGAGTGAGCATTTGATGATCATTCTTTCTAACTTTCTGTAGTGCTTTCTTTTCTGCTATCGTTAATTCTTCTTCACGTTCTAGATGATTGTAGCCTTTTTATACAATATCTCACACATCTTGTCATCTTCTTCTGTGTTTTGTTCCTTCTGAGTTTTGCTCCTTCTGAGTTTTACTTCTTCTATGTTTTGCTGACGCGTTTTCTTCAATGTTTTGTTGACGTGTCTTCTTTTGTGTTTTTGCTTCTGCCTTTTCGTTTCTTTTATGTTTTTGCTTCTGCCTTTTCGCTTCTTATGCTTTTTCGTTTCTCTTGTGTTTTTACTTCTGCCTTTTTGCTTCTTCTACCTTTTCGTTTCTTCTGTGTTTTTGCTTCTTCGGCCTTTTCGTTTCTTCTGTGTTTTTGCTTCTGCCTTTTCGTTTCTTCTACCTTTTTGCTTCTTCTGCCTTTTCATTTCTTCTGTGTTTTTGCTTCTGCCTTTTTGTTTCTTCTGTGTTTTTGCTTCTGCCTTTTCGCTTTTTCTGCTTTTTCATTTCTTCCATATTTTTGCTTCTTCTACCTTTTTGTTTCTTTTGTGTTTTTGCTTTTGCCTTTTCGCTTCTTCTGCCTTTTCATTTCTTTTGTGTTTTTGCTTATGCCTTTTTTCTTCTTCTACCTTTTCGTATCTTCTGTATTTTTGCTTCTGCCTTTTCGTTTCTTCTGTGTTTTTGTTCTGCCTTTTCTCTTCTTCTATCTTTTCGTTTCTTTTGTGTTTTTATTTATGCCTTTTCGCTTCTTCTGTCTTTTCGTTTCTTCTGTGTTTTTGCTTATGTCTTTTCGCTTCTTCTGCCTTTTTGTTTCTTCTGTGTAAAATTATTAAGGTCAATGTCTGTTAAGAAATAGTAAAAGTAAGTCTTCCTGGTGGGGGCACGCCACCCTTGCAGGGCACATATCCAGATGTCCCTTAGGCCGTCGGGCTCGTGACCCTCAAGGGTGTGGTGTCCAACACTTAGTGCAAGCCCAATATTCAATTATGGGCTTCTAAAACCTCCATTTATATTTCTTACTTAGCTTGATAACCTTCCTTGAAGTCAAGTAGGGAATCTTATTAAACTTTGATAATTCAAGCTCCATTAAACCTAGAATTAATTTAATCTCATTAAAATTAATTCTAACTTATTAACTAAACGTCATTCTACTAAAGACAATTAGTTGAACTCTAGAATTATTAAATATTATGAGAACACATATTTTATGTCCAATTTCAAACCCTATTTACAACCTTATTATAACCAACCGCACAATAAAAGGTAAAATTATCGTTTTGCCCTTATGTTAGTTTTTTCTTCTAGATCTCCCGTTTTACTTTATATGGTGATTAACACACAAGATCTCATCTTGGTGTGAAGACTTGATGGGTAGCTAGTTCATCAAACTACTGGTGCCAGTTTAATCACCAAATCTCCTTAAAATATTTAGAAGTGATGATATCACTATAAACTCTTTATTTGAGTGATTGTTCCCTGATACATATTTCAATTAATAATTCCAACATGCAGATACTGGATTAATACTCTGTAAAAATTCATTCTGATCATATCAAAAATTTTAATGAAACACATACAAGTTCACCACTTATCAAGATTGTGGTTCATAATAAGTGATTGCTTAAGTTGTATGTTTCAAGATTAAAGTAACATCCCACTTTATTCTTGAAAGCATACTTGATTCCAGATGTATTTAATAGTGTCATTATCAATAGTTAACTACTATCATGATATGAAACTCATCATTCTCTTGAAGTAAACTCTTTTAGTTACACAGAGATAAATCCCAACACTACAATCTAAACCATAATCAAGCAACCAACTTGAATATTCAACTGTGAATCCATTAATTTAGATTCTAATAATATACTTGTTTCCCATACATTTCTATGTATATGTATATTACTTACAAAATAATCTTGGTACCTTATGACTAGATATATAATGCTCATTAAAACCAAACTCTTTTATTTTATTAATAATAGATATTTCCATTACAAAACTGTAACTGAAGAAGATTAAGGTACATGTAAATACACTTTCTTTCCAGGGCACTATATTTACATAACTCCAACAACAATGTTTGGACTGATCAACCTAACTTTGTTATGGATGAGATAATCATCATAATTACTTCCATGATAGTTTCAGGATGCATAACAATTCTCATACAGACCAGAAGCTTCCTATCACGACTCCTGTCCATCTCTAGAAGAGTTGATTAATATTGTGAATGCTAATACTTTGCAATTGCAGCAAAATGCTCTATAATTCCAGAAGGATGGGGGCAATTTTCAAAAAATATAGGGTCTAGCGCTCAAGATTCGGAGAGCCAACACGACTCAGGTACATCTTTAGAACAAATGCTTAATATTATGGCTGCCAACAATCTTCAAATTCAACAGGATATATAGCAGTTGCAACAGAATATGCAACAGCTATTTCAGCAAAGTGTACAAATCTAACAGGATGCTCTACAATTCTAGTAAGATGCATTGCCTCGATGGGGAGATATCAATCATCTGGAACTGCAAAGCGAAGAGAAGCAGCTGCATCAACCTGAGGTGTACCCAATGAACATTTGTGCAGAAACTTTACAAAGTGATGAGGAGTTTGAGAATTTTGAGGTCAACCCTCAACGAATTGCTTGTGTAGAAAAGCAAAGGAGGAGCTCGAAGCAAAAAAAAAAGACATATCTTTTAGCTTGGAGGTAACTACTGAGTTCTATTTTATTGTTGAGAATGACTCTTCACCATTACATAGCAGGTTAGAGGAATTAAATGAGGAAGAAAAAGGCAAAGAGACATTTGAGATATTTTCAAAGTGTATGAACTCAGTTGAGAGTGAAAGTCAAAGGATAGGGAAGATGTTGAATATGAATGATCATCAACTGAGACCTTATCTTGAAGAACCTCACATGGAGGAGCCGCATGTGACACCTGAAGATCACAATTTTATCACGTGAGGAGGAAACAAAGAGTCGAGCTAGCAACCCTAAACAAAGACGCTTTTTGGAAGGCAATCCAAAGGAAGTAAATTTTTTTCTTTACATTTCCGCATTACTTTTTATATGCATGTGTGTTTTTGAATTTATTTTTTTACTTGTTTTAAGTTTTCAATTAAAATGAGAAAAAGAATAAAACAAACAAACAAACATTTTCTCGATTTATGTTGCTTCCATATTAGTAGTGCCTGAGGATATAGGCAAATTTGGCTAATAAATATTACGGGTATAATTGTTAGTGATATATTGTGATATTAAATAACATGTCTAGGCTAAATTATATCTAAGGAGGTTAGTACTTAAGTGGTTGGTTCAAACCCTCCAATATTTCCTGAGAATTTACCTGGTATGATTTTTTAATACAATAGTTCACACATTATATAAAACTCATGCTTCCTCCAAATTTGGTATCAAAGCCAAAGTTGTACTAGTATGTTTTATGGGTGCAACATAGCCTGGTTTTCCACATTAGAAAGGATTTTCATATGGTTATTAGAAGCCTTAAATGAGAGCTACTATATAGAATTTAGAGCTAAAGATGGCAATGGATTTTGACTTCCTCATCAATTTTGGTGGGGATTTTGAATCCAAAACTTCTTCGTCAATCCTGGGAAGTACCACTACCAGCTATTCTTAATATTATAGAGAATACTATTACACATACCAAGATGGTGGTGGAGGTGTTTGATGGAATGACTCATTTTGACACATGGTAAAGTGAGGTTCTAGATGTTTTGTTTCAGCAAGGTCTAGATGTTGCTATTGAGAAAAGGAACCAAATCATATCAAGGAAAAAGATTGGAAGATGATCAATCGCTTAACATATGGTATAATCCGCTTATGTCTGTTTAAAGAACACAAGTATACATTCTCAAAGAGACTTTTACAAGTCAATTTTAAAAGGCATTAAAGGATAATTTTATGAAAAATAGCTACCATAATAAACTTCATTTGAAGAAGAGACTATTTCACATCAACTATATTCCAAATACCACAATGAATAATCGTATCATCAGTTTTAATCAATTAATTACTAATTTGTTGAATTTGGATGTGATATTTGCTTATAAGAATCTGGCTTTAATGTTATGAGGATCACTTCTTGAGGAGTACGAGTTCCTAATACTATACTTGATAGGAAGGTTGATGTGCCATTAAGTAAGGTGATTAACGACTTGTACAATAATGAATTTAGAAAGAAAGAAAAGAAAGATTGTATAAGTGGAGAGTTAAAAGTCATACGTAAAGTCATAAGAAAGGGAAGAGAGGAAAATCTAAATCAAGATCAAGACTGGTAAAAGATAAATATTCCTTTTTCTAGAAAAAATTCCACTAGAAGATGGATTGCCAAAAGTTGAAGAATATATCCAAATTTAATAAGGGAAAGGCTATCTAAGATTTAAATGTACCTGAATATGATGAAGACTCTGATTTTTCATTTTTTATTACATAAGTCACAAGACCCAATTGCGTTTGGTTTATTGATTGTTAAAAAAGAGAAGGAGAGGATATATACGTACCGATTGATCTTCCTTTTACCACGTAAGGGATTGGTTTATCTGTATAAGAAATACATATGGATCAATCAAAATCTTGAAGAATTTTTGTTATGTGTCTAGCCTAAAAAAGAATCTCATTTTTGTAGGAACTGTAGAATCGAAAGGTCTAAAGGTACTGGCAAAAGATGGAGTAATGAAGGTTAGCTCATGTGCTCTTGTGGTAATGAAGGGAATCAGAAGGAATAACAACTTGTATTACTTTTAGGGTAGTGCAATTACTAGGATAACAGTAGTAGTTTCTAGTGGTGAACAGGAGCTAAAAGCAACCTGATTGTGTATCATTGAGATTGCTATCTAAGTAAGGATTATTAAACAAAATTTAAAACTGCAAATTGGACTTCTATGAGCATTGTGTAAAAGCAAAGTAAACAAGAGTGAAGTTGGGCATTACAATCTAAGATATCAAGGGTATTTTTGACTATGTTCACTACGATGTGTAGGTTCCTTCCAAAACATCATCATTGGGAGGAAAACACTACTTTGTTCCTTTGTTGATTGTTTTTCTTGAAAGAGTGTAGGTGTTTGCAATGAAGAAAAAAAGATGAATTGCTAAGGATTTTTCTTAATTGGAAGAAAACGATGGAAACTGAAATTGGCAAAAGGATCAAATTATGTGAAAAAATAGAACAAATGGTAGTCATATCAGACATGTTAATGATGACCTTAACGTTGATTTACTTTTTTAACAAATTAAAAGTTGGAGCATTTTAGTGTCACTTTTTCTAGTTCCGACCAGTATTGCAAATTTGAGTAAAGTTTGAATTTTTTTACAACTAACCTAAGAAATAAAGGTGTTTTTTATGAGTAAACTGAAGACAAGATGGTTGTTGGGGGAATGAAGACAAGATGGTTGTTGGGGGAATAAGAAGATGGTATAATATTGAACTTGTTTATAACAGCAAATGAAGATCCATAAAACAAGAATGATATCTTGGTTTTTTTTCTTTTTTACAGAGAGAAAGTGAGTGGGTGAGAGTAAAGGTCCCTCCATCCAGTGTGACCACAAGTATCAGGCTAGAAACATTTGAAGCCTAGGATTATTTTGGAGAAGAGGAAGAATTGAAAATACCAAGGCAAGACAATGAGAACTAAAAACATCAATAAATAGGGAGATGCTAAAATAAACTGAAAGTTATTTTAGGGTTAATGCTAAAATAAACTGAAAGTTATTTTAGGGTTATGTTTCAATATATTATGTGAATTAGTCAATAAATTTGAGATTTGATTAAAAATGAGATTTAGATTAGGGCTAATTAAACTATGCTAATCTAATTAATTTTATTTATGATTAATAAGATTTATTAAAATAATTTTAAATTTTGTGACCTTTTCTTAAATTGGATGGGCTTTATAAAGTTATGTGACGTGGTACTATGAGACACATTCACATAATTGACAATGTGAGTGAAGACTAATAGAGTCACATCTCACTCTATTTTCTATTCAGAAAAGTTTAATTTGAACATTTTCAAAATATTATGATTCATTTTAAATGCTTTGAAACATTAAGATTTCGGACGTAAACATTTCAGTTAAATTTATACTTTTTGTCGTTAATTTTATGACATTTTTTGTAAATAATTAGTTTCTATTATGTCATACCTATAAATAGTTAATCTTCTAGATTTTATTTAGAAAACAAAATAATCTCCTCCATACATTAGTTCTCTTTCGTTCAAGATGGGCCATGTAGGCATCATTGGTTTACTATTTACTTAATCTCCTCCTTACGCCGTCAGATGTGGAGCGAATCTCAAAAATCCCTATAGCAATTACAAAGCCCCCGGACCAACTGATTTGGCATCACAACAAGGACGGGCGATACTCGGTGAAATCTGGTTACCAAATTGCTTGTCAACACACATTTTTATTAAAATATTAGCGACCAAAAAGTAATGGACACTGATAAAAAAATTATTAGTGACAAATATTTAGTCACTATTTATAATTAATTTAGTGGCGATAATGTTGTAACAATAAAATGAAGTACTATTACGACTTTATTCGTCACTATTTTATATTATTTGCTTAAAAAAACTAGTCATAAATATGTTAACTTGTTATGACCATATAGTGTTGTCACACATTCCATAGGTTTTACTGTCGGCACTTCTGTCACAATATAATGAAGTATAGTTACAACGTTATTTGTCACTACTTTATATTAATTGTGTCGACAAACTTAACATAAATAAGTACAGTTGTTGTGACATATAGTGTTGTCACACATTTGATAGATTTTAGTGTCGACAATTTTGTCACAATAAGATGAAAAACTATTACGGCTTAATTTGACACTACTCTATATGATTTGTGACGATAAACTTGTCATAAATATGTAAAGTTATTGTGACCATATAGTTTTATCACAAATTTAACAAGTTTTAGTGTTAGTATTTATGTCACAAAAGTGTTTCATAATTGTGACCATATATTAAATTAGTCACTATTTCATCAGTGACAGAGGTATTTGTGATGGTAGGTGACGACTTCAAAGATTGGACACTATTAATAATAGTGACTAATATTACTGCTTTTAGTGACAACTTTCACGTTCACTAAAAATACAATTTCTTGTAGTGTTATTATCATGCTCCAATGAGTATAAATCGTAGATTCCTAAAATTGATGGAAGGAAGTACAGGCAGTTATATTTCTTGAAGTGACCTTTAAGTGAATATAAAATTATTGTTGCAGTTATTCTCTTATTCTATGCTCCTCTTCAAGTTTCTTCCACCAGTTCCATAATTCATAGCTTCCATCCCATTTCCTTTTCTTGGTTTAGTTTGGTGTTTTGTTAATTTATTGCTCTCCATTTATGCCACCTCTAATTTCAAATTTCAACTTATGTGACATCCTAGCCTTTCTTACTTTTCGTGATCTCCTAAAACTATCTTCATTCTTGCCCCTGCACCTTCATCTTTTGGCCTTTCTTCTTTATGTTTGGTGTTTGGTTCTTTCCTCTCTTCTCTCATACTCCTTTTCTTTTTGCTAGGGCTCTCTTGGTAGCTGTTAGTCAATTTCATATATAGTCAGTCTATAAAAGGGTATTTTGGTCTTTCTATCTTCCAATAATTCCCACATTTTTCTTTTTTCTATTTTCAAAATGTTTTTTCAAACTACTCTCTCTACATCATTAGTTTTTTTCCCTTTCCTCGCATATGGCCTCAGGCTTTTCAGACTTTGATCAGTCCCCCATTATCTTTGGACATTTTTCATCCTTATCTTATTTTCTTGCTTCCAAACCTCTTACCCCTCTTGCTTTTGATTGTCACTCCTCCACCTTTTCTCACTTTCCAAAAAAGATTTCTTCCCTCATTCAAAATCCTCATCATCTTTCTCTACAACTTGGTTCCCCTTCCACCACTCACCAAACAGTCTTTAAACCTAATGAGTTGGCTCCCATCTATTTAAGACTGAGCCTAAACTAGAAACTTGTTTAGAGAACCTTCATCCGTCTCTCATTATTATTGTCCTCCTATAGAGACAAATGGATTTATCTATCATTGGAGATCTTTAAGGAAGGAGCAAATATATGGTCTTCAACTAGTATTGGTATCTTCTTACGAAAGCAACCATTTTTACCTATTATCAAGCTTTGGATCATAAAACATTAGAAATGTAACGGTTATAGAAATACTAATTAACAAGGACAACTTTTTACTCTTTAAATTCTCTTATAAGGATGGGTCTCAAGAAGTATACTTTGGCATTACAATATCCTACCTCTACTTCTTTAATTATGGGAACTTGAAATTAACTTTGAAGATGTCATGTAAAAAAAATTCATATCTAAATTAATTTTCAAGAAATTCCACTTAAATACTGATCTACCAAAGGATTAAGCATATTGGTAAGCTAAATTTAGAAAGCCAATATGCATAGATGAGGCTACTACTGCTTGAAGAAGAGTGGGTTATATAAGGCATTGGGTTGGTGCTGACCTGAAACTGAAGCTCCCTAAAGTTATATCATTACTAAGGCTTAAAAAGAACCAAGTGTTGGAATCTCACTCTTTTAGCCAATTTAACTTGGATTTTTGTAACAGAAGGGAGCTATGATCTTATAGAGACCTATCATACACCTTTAGTAAACTGATTTCCTGCTATTTTAACTCTTGGTTGTTTGGATTTTGATAACATCCCTTATGGACTTTTTTTAGCTCTTCCTTGGCACTTTGTAAACTTTAAGCAGAAGGGGGACCTCCAAATTTAAGAAAAAACTTTAGCTTAACTTTCATATAGTTTTTCATGAGCTGATGGGACTTATAACCTAGAAACCGAACATCCTAAACTTCTTTCACTAAAACCATAATTCTTTATGAATTAGAAAATTGATGATTTTGAAGGGAGCTTTGGATGAGACTTAATATGTGAGTTTAATAACTTCTATAATGGAATGATTAAAAAATAAAAGAGGACCAAAATGAGCAAATGAATTAGGAAATAAACCTACCTATACTAGATTAACTATAATTCTATCAAGTTTTTTCCTTGTAAGGCACCTACCTTGTTGTTTTTTACTCCAGTGAAAACCTACACATTTTAAATCAAACACTTACAGTTTATTGTAACCTTTAGCTTTTTGCCTATATTTCTAAAGTTGTCCTAATTAGGGAGTTGTTCACTTGTAAGGCTGAGTTATACTCCTTTAGCTTTATAGCCTTAAATTGCCTTAGTTCCTAGTTATAAGGTTCTTGATATCACTCATCTTGTATCTTTATAATATTTTCTTTTGGTATCTGAAGTTCTAGGGTTGTATCTGTGTCATTCTTTTAGTGGAAGAATTTTATCTTTACTCTAACGATTTATAGTTTTCTTATTAGTTGAATCCCCATAATCCTTTACCAAATCAAAGAAGCCCTCTTTCTTTGCAAGAAATTTGAAGAATTTGAATCAAAACTTAGGGGAAGGATTGGATTTTAATCTTAAAACCTCAACCAATAAGTGATTTGCACATAGTGGAACTCCAAAATAGGAAAAGGAATTAGGAAAGTTTCTTAATGATAGTTGATTCATTGTGACTCCATCAAGTCTTAGATTACTCCTTATTACTTCTTTGTTCAAGTGCAATAATTCCCAATAAATATTAGATCTAATGCCATTAGTTAGTTGACAACTTGTCTAAACTGTTTTTCAATTCCCTTTAACTTGACTATAGTACCATCAGCTTCATTATGATGTAAAATTTAATTTAGATCTCCCACTAAGATCCAAGTAAGATGCCTCTGAAACTCAAAGTTAAGAGGCATAAATAATTGAAATGTCAAATGATACTATAGTTCCCTCTCAATAACTTGTAAAATGGATAAGCTAATGTGCTTTTAATGTTAGCGACTTAGATATAAGAAACATTGTAACAAAAAACTATCGTGCCATTGTCATACTAAATATGATTAGTGATAATTATCCAATTGTGTCCCAAAACATTTAGGCTATCCTGAAGCTTAATATCCTTTAATTTAGATTATAGTAGCCCTATAATCATAGGATTTTTCTCTAGGAAAATATATTTACTAGCCTATCTCTTTATAAGGTCAGTCATCCCTCTAGCATCCCAAATCAACATAGACATAAGAGTTTATAAATGGTTTAGAGATTACTTACCTTTAAGAATAATCTTCCCACTTTTCCTTCCTGATTTTCTTCTTAAAGTGGATCCAACTTCAGTGAATTTCTCTTTTAAGTTTAGGCTCTAATCTTAATTTGGAAGAGCCTCTCTCTCACTTATATCCTCATTCTCCTCTAAATTATTTATATCTAATGCCATATTTTCTATTAGATCTAGGATTAATGACAATTGAGCCACCTCAAGCTTATTTCCTCTGTTCTTAGTAGAACTTAAATGTATTAGGATCTACTAGTTAACTTCTACCTACTCCATCACTTCCTTAGTCATCTTCTCTTTTTCATTAACAATTTAGCTCTCCATCCTCCTAAGTAAATTTTTTTTTCTGATGTTGCTACTGGTTGTTTTGATCATCTAGCTCCATTATTCCCATTTACTTTAAAATAACCTCTAGTGGAAAAGGCTTTCCCTGTGGTTTTCCAAACTTTATTTTTCAGTGTTGGTTTCTAGTTCTATGTATGCCAAATTTCAACTTTGGTTAAGTCGCCGCATTCATCCAACTTAAAGACAAATACGACTTTAGGGAGTTCATCATTTATCTTTATTTCAATACAAATTCTAGCGTAGCAAATCTTGTTCATTTTGGTTATTTGAGAATCAAAACTTAAGGGTTTACCTATAGAGCTTGCAATGAAGCTTAACTTATCCAATTTTGAATACTCCAAAGGAACATCACGGAAGTTTTATCCTTAAGTACAAACATATTAGAATGCGTATATGGAAAGAGAGCATGGTTATCTTCTCCCTCAAGCTACCACCTTTTTCTTGCTTAAAAGCTATTGTGTCTCCCTGCTCTTCACATCTCATTTTTCTCATAATCTTTACTTCTTTATTTAATTGGTATCTTTGTTGGTTTTATTACTTTGTTCATTGTAGCTTCTAGTCACTCCAATTTATTTTTGCTTTCTCAAGCTCATGTTTTCCAACTCTTTGAACCACTCTCTACACTCGATCTTCTCTATTTCCTATTATTTTCCTACTTAGAGTGTGTATTGTACTTTCTTCCTCAACTTCCCCCACTTTCTTTACTTACTATGTCTTATTATTATTTGCTGGACAAATGGACACTTCAAATGGTTTTTTGTCCCTTGGTTTAGTTCAAACTCCTAATGTTTCATTTTAACCACCTCTCCAAGCATCTCCTTAGTCAGTTCCATCATTACTAGTTCCTCAAACTTTAGGAGAATATGGGTGTAAGTGGCCAATCATAACATCCCTAATGCTAGATTGAGCTACTTTCCTCCAAGAAAATTGAAGAATAATAAGTGGTATCACCTCCTATAAAAGTGTTGATGGCAGGTGCACATAAATGATGTGCTACATTAATAGATTTTTCTTTAGTATAAGGATAGCTTTTCTAGTTAAAACATTAGGCACTCACCAATTAGAAATAATATGGGTTGATGGATATCCTTGTTAATAGCAATGAGACTTTCTTTTTAAAATTTATAAACAAGGAAGAAAGTACTTGAAGCAAGTCCTTGGCATTTCCAAAGTAAACCAATTTTGGTAATATGGAGGTCTGTTCTAAAAGTTAAAGAGATTGAGCAAGGTAACATACCTTTATAGATTAGCATTTATAATGTTCCTTTGGAATATTAGACAACCAATGGATTAAGTTATCTAGCAAGCTACATTGGTAAACCTATTTGCATGGACCAAGCAAAAACTGAGGTATCTAGAATTAACTTTGCAAGGTTTTTTATTTTGGTTTGCTTGATGACTTATTTTCCTAAAACTATTCCCATTATTAGATTGAATAAGCAACTTGAAACCACATAGGATAGTTTAAAAGTCACTTATGCATGGAAACCTGACAATTAGGGGCCTAAAATGAAATACATTCCTATTGGTAATATGTTTAAGACTGGACTGTATGAGGAATTGGAGAAAGTTGATGAGATAGAGGTTCCTGATTTCAATAACAAAACCTACCAAGAAGTAGAAAAAATGCCTAATAAACTTGCAAAGACTAAAAAGAGAGAGGAATATTCAATTGAAAATGAATCAACAAAATCACAAATTTTCTCAGGTACATAGAACATAGAAGAAGAAATTTTGAACAATCAAAGGTTGGAGAAGCTTGAGAAATAAGTTGTTAACAAGGAGTGATAATAACACCTCTGAGAAATAGTTTGGAACTGTGCTGAGGAGGAAATCTAAAAGGAAAAATAAAGCACCTACTCAAAGTAACAAGACATGAAGGTTGTAGCTTCTAACATCAGGGGAGCTAATGCTCTTACAAAAAAAATCACTTATAAAAGATTTTATTGTTAAGAATAAACCTAGTATTTTGTTTGTTTTAAATTATAGAACTAGAGTTAGAAATTATGACACTTTAAAGTTGCTAAGAAGCGACTGAAAACAGATAGCAAATTTTTATCAACACCCTAATAGTAGAATCTTATAATAGCTACAAAGTTAAAGTGTCTGCAACCTGTATTATTAATCAAATATTTCATATTGGATCATTTTAAAAACTCAAGGATTGCTTGTCAGAACTCCTTTATATATACTTACAATATATCAAAGAAATCAACTTTAGATGTATTCGGAAGGATTTTAAACCAAACTCAAAAAAATTAGTTACTTACTGGTGGCTTCATTGCAATTATTTCATCAGAAGAAGTAAGGGCCTCTATGCTAACATGACTCCTTATTAGCACTTAAGACAATGTATGTCAGACGTTGAAGTCACTGATGTTGTTTCTAGTGGATTTTTTTTTTACTTGGAGCACAACAAACAAAAAGGAAATGATTTCATTGGGAAAAAAATTAAATAGGAGTCTAGCCAACATTAAGTGGTTTAGATAATTCCTAAATAACTTAACGATCTTTCCCAATACTTACCTATTAGATGACTTACCAATTGTAACATCCCACCCCAACCTGGAAGGGTAAAATAGTAAAATTGGCATAGGATGAGACTAATAGGGATGTATGAGTAGTGTCCAGGTATACTGGT
>JANIPM010000007.1:31350473-31367439 GCA_027478405.1 Erythroxylum cassinoides
TATATGGATGAGATGAGATGAATGTGAATGTGACTTGGCTATTGAAGTTCTATATGTATATGATTATGATCGATTGCGTTGGGATTCCGGACAGGAGGTCCGATGATTTTGATGATTGATCCGAATTATTGAAGTGCTATGGGTATGTATGTGTTTGATTGTGTTTGGATTCCGGACAGGAGGTCCGATGATTGTGATGATTGTTTTGAAATATAGAAGTGCTAATTGTTTAAGAATTGATGGTATTTAGTTTTGTATGTGTGAGATTTTATGGAAAAGAAAAATAAGAATTTGTTAAAAGATGAATTATGAGATATGTATGAATAAGAAGAATCTTATGAATTGATATTTGAATGTGGATGAATTCCAATTGGAATTTTATATTTTGCTTTAAATGATGAGAAAAAAAATTATACCGATTTGGATTTGGGTTTAGACCCAATTGTCTAAGAGGATTGAGGTAGATTGGATTGTCTTTATAGTTTTCCAACGCGTTTGTTTGTTTTCTTCTAAAGTATGCGTTTTCGGATGTCAGAATTTGACCTTAAGTTTGATTGCAGCCTTTCGATTCTTTTAGTTCCGCACGTGCTTTCGATTTCCTTCGCTTTTTGATCCGATTTGATTTCTTTGGATTTCGCTCACTTTGACTTTCGCTTTTGATTACGTCCGTTCATTTGTCTTACCGCTTGGCCCACTTTCGCCTTATGATCCGTTCTTTCGTTTCCGCCACTTTGTTGTTCGTTTTATGATTCTGAGGTTGGGTTCCGGAAGCGGGGCCCAACAAAATGGAAGGAGGAAGACTAGCCCTCCATAGATATACTAGAAGTGAGTGTTCAAGTTCCTTTCCTATTCCAAAAATGATTCATGTCTTCTTTGGTTGCTCTAATGTTTATTTGTATGAAAAATTAGGTTTTTGTGAAGATGCACGGTTTTTACAAGACTGTGTATTAAGACATACTTAAATCTTCATTTTCTTGCATTTTCTTGTCCCATCTTCACTCTAATCCATCTCCTTCTAGTTCCACAAGGACAAATTAGTTTGAACATCAAGATGATGGCTTAAGGAATGTGCTTTTATTTCATTTTGGCTCTTCGGCTTCCAACTTGTACCTAAAACCAGTTGTGAACCAAAATGAATATCTTAAGCATTTCATAATATTAATCGCTAAGTATTAAGACGTGAACATATAAACAATTAAGTACACATTAGCTAATATGTGAGAAATGCATTACATGCAAACAAGCTAAATCTAGAGTAATGCCTCATAGGTTGTAGACTCCATTTCCTATTCCTAATAAGCATTGGGTTGACGTATCAATGGACTTTGTCTTGGGTTTACCTAGGATTAAAAAAAAAAGGGAAGAGATTATATTTTTATTGTTGTTGATAGGTTAGCAAGATGATGCATTTTATTCCTTGCATAAAATATATGATGCCACTTATGTTGCAACCTTGTTGAATACAAAATGCTTTGGAGCAAATTGGGTACAAGGTTGTTGTATTCAACTACTTGTCATCTACAAATGGATGGACAAACAAAAGTGGTAAATAGGAATCATCTCCACATTTTTTAGAGCCATACTTCAAAGAAACTTGAAGAATTGGGAGGAGTGTTAGCACACATGGAATTTTCTTACAACCAAAGTGTACATGCTATAAGTGGCCATCTCCATTTGAGTAAGTGTACAGGTTCAATCTATTAACTCCTATGGTTTTTTTGCCTTTACTAATTAATAAAGCTAATTTGGATGGCAAACAAAAGACTGACTTTGTCAAAGCCTTACATGGTGTGTGAACAAGTAGAAAAGATAACTCTTCAATATGAAAAGCAACATAACAAGAACTATAAGACGATTATATTTAAACGTAATGATTGGATTTGGGTACACTTGAGGAAAGAGAGATTTTCGTAGCCAAAGTAAGTCAAAATTGATGCCAAGAGGGGATGCTCCATTTCAAGTCCTTTAAAGAATCAAAGAAAATACATTAAAGATGGATGTACCAAGTTAGTATGGCAATGTAAGTGTCACTTTCAACGTTTCTAATTTAACTTCGTTTGATGCAAATATTTAAGTTGATAACTTGAGGACGAATCCTTTTGAGGAAAATGGGAACGATATAAATCGACAAAGGGATGATTCAGCCAAGGTTGGAAGTAACATCAAGAAGCAAGAATCTTCTAACTATTCATAGAGGGTCAATGCCAAAAGCTAAGCTAAAAGGATGAAAGAAGCATTAACTTACTTACTCGAAGACATTTGGAAGGAACAAGCTCACCTAAATTCTATCAATGGTCTATGTATGTAAGAAGAAGACATTTGGAAGGAACAAGCTCACCTAAATTCTATCAATGGTCTATGTATGTAAGAAGAGTTTAAAATTATTAACATGATTCAAACATGTTCAAATCACAAAGACAATGATCCAACCCACATTGTTTGAATCGATCCAGCCCGTTGAAGAATAAAACGCCACTCAGCCTTGATTATGTGTGTTTAGGTCTTGGGATGTTATTTTGAACTTTAGTAAGTTGGGCTTGGTTTATTTGCTTTGTGAATTCAGCATGCTAGAATTAGGGTCTTAATTTTGTTAAGTGTGAGTTTTATTGTCTCTTAATTAGAATAAGGAATTACAAAATTGAACTATTTAAAACCAATATTAAGTTATGGGGTTGCCATTAAATGGGCAATTACAATTTTTAGTAAATCAAAATTGAATGTTGTGTGTTAGCCTTTGTTCTATATAAACAAGTCTAATTCTCTTCGTAAGCGCAAAATTTGATGAATATGAAACATTTGAGTTTTTTTTTCATCAATTGTGCAGAGAGTTAATTTACATTGCATATGTCCATTATCACTGGACTCTCCATTATCATTTAGAAATGTATTCGTGAACTGAAAAAAGAATATGATTGCGCCATACATGTTGAAGTGTCAACACATCAAAATTATTTAAGAATCTAAATAGGTATATTGAATTACTATTTTGGAGTGATACCTAAAAAAACAAATATGTTATCCCAACAATTATAGAACTAGAAATTCAACCAGCTGGAAACAACCTTGCATAGGACCGATTTTGATGCCAAGACAACGACCAAAATGCTGTTGCATATATTGCCTTCGGCGAACTATTATGCCTGCCAAAGCGATTTGAAGATATGAAATAAGAGACTTAGCTTCTTTGAAAGTTTAAATTTCACAACTTTATCAGGCACCTACCTTGTTAGCAATGTTGTTGGAAAGCCAGTCCAGTCCCTCGTAAAGTCCTTCACCAGAAGTGGCACATGTGCTCTGAATATACCTGAAGAAAAATGGAGAAATTAGATAATATTTCCACAACTATTTCTTTTACTATACATAAAAGCATATTGGGAACAGGGATTCAATTACCAGTGACGTTGACGAAGTGAGTGAAGACCCAGCTTATCAGTAATCTCAGCAGCATTCATAGCATTTGGAAGATCTTGCTTGTTAGCAAATACAAGAAGCACAGCATCCCTCAATTCATCCTAGGCAGAGAAGAACAATAAGGAACAAAGCATACCATCTGTGCTTGATTTGTATAAAACTTTTCATAATTGTGATCTCTTTAACGATTGTGCTACTAGAAACAAGACATAGCCAAGATTTCAAGCTATGGAAAGCACAAATAACATGGAAAAATAACTTTGAATTGAACCACTTCAGAGGAAGTTCAGAAATGAGGATTGCATTCACAGACTATAACCTTAGTAGCATGATTCAGAGCAATTTTAAATCATCACCTACTCAGCATAAACCAGATCTAAAGTTTCTTCCACTAATTCCAATGTGAATCCCAAAAATGCTGTAGCAGAAAACCTAAAGTTTATTATACCTCATTCAGCATTCGGTGCAGCTCATCCCTTGCCTCAACTATACGGTCACGATCGTTGCTATCAACCACAAAGATAAGTCCTTGGGTGTTTTGGAAGTAATGTCTCCACAAAGGTCGAATCTGGTTATAGTATTAAATAGAACAATTTGAGAAGCTGAAGCTTACTAGAACTTCAATAACCTATTTTACCGACAACATTAATGATCAAAAAATTTCCACCCGCTAAAAGTGTTTGGCAATAACAAGCACAATCATTATACGATCTCAGAAACAATAGAAGAAACACTCCAGTTGAATCAACATGAAGGAGAAAGCAGACACCAATCAGGATTTATAAATGTAGAAAAGAGAGAGAAAATAGGACTTCTCGTTAACTAGGTTTTAGCCCCTTCATTTATAACACTAAGTTAATGCAAGCTAATACTAATATTCCAAAATAAAAGCTTAAACTGTTCCAATCTAGGATGCTATCTAATATTTGAATCTAGTTTATATAACATCATAATAATATAACAATAACGCCAGCAACATTTAAAGCACAATTAAGCATAAATGCTTTTCTCTAAATTAGATATAAGTGAAACATAAATAACCTCTCCTCCTATTGTAAAGCAAGAAACAAATATATGAGGCAGCTTCTGAAATATAGCTTATGAACATATCACCTGTTGATGGTAAAAGACTGTCCTTAAGCACAACAATAAGCATAAAGGAATCAAAATCCAAAAAAGAATCACCACTAAGTTTACCGTGCATAAATGCAAAAGCATACTCCCACACATTTGTGTACTTGTAAGACTCGCAACAAATAGTTTCCCTCAACATTGTAAAGAGAAAGAAAATTAGATGAGGTATAGGTTCTATAATATAGCTCATGAACATCTAAATGAGTAAAAGCTAAACTAAAAAGATGATATCTGGTATAACAAGGATAGACTTCATCATCCTAGTAAGGTTGAAAGACAGACTGGCTTTAAGGAATGAAGCGTATAATTTTGTTGTTAATGAGAAGGCAAATAATCAGTATAAGACCATCCACAAGCACAAATAAAATCAAAGAATGAAACAAAGAAAAATTAAGTTGCATCAATAGACTGAAATCATCTCAGCTACAAAGTGATTATTTTTCCTTCATGAAATGAAGGAAAACCATAAAAACAATGTGGCTAAAATAAATATAGCTTGTGATTTTGTTGTGTGCTAATGGAGGCAAATAATTAGCACAGGACCGTCCACAAGCACATTTAGAAACCATTAAGATGGACTACCAATATGATACAACAGCTTAAGGACCTCATAAAGCAGGCATGAGGGCTGCAACATTAACATTTCGAAGCCCCATTATAAATTGCAATAGCCTTATTTTTACATACCTTGTCCTGACCACCAACATCCCAGACAGTGAAGCTTATGTTTTTGTACTCTACAGTCTCCACATTAAAACCTGAGGGGAGACTCAGAAAAGGACGACTTGGAAATCAGGGTTGCAGTGATGCAATAAATTCAACTGAGAGACAGCAGCATTCTGTAAAGGGCACATAACTTAAAAGAGTTTGGCGATGGTTAAAAGCATACCGATAGTTGGAATGGTAGTGACAATCTCTCCAAGCTTAAGCTTGTACAAGATGGTGGTCTTACCAGCAGCATCAAGACCAACCATCAAAATTCGCATCTCTTTCTTGGCAAACAGCCGGCTGAATAGCTTGGTGAAAGAAAGCCCCATCTTGTTTTTCAGCTGAAAAAAGAAGGGAAACTAAATCAGCCCAAACAACACGAGGACATGCTCCTAAAATCTCCAACCACAGATTTCAACTTTGCTAGGACACAAAAGGCAGAAACAAATCAATCGGAATTCTTTCTCGTATCACATCATAGGATTAACACAAGCGAAATGTTGTATACTGTTGCACGTAGACAAAATTCATCTAAACATTCTGCGTAAAATGAAACTTAGATCGAAAACATCCGAATTCACAGATCCAAATATGCAAAACATAGTTGACAGCAGATCTATCATAACATCCCCAAACCAAATCCAGATCCATCAACAAAACTGAAAATCCACAACAGACACATCTTTACATGTGTGTATACAGATACATGTATGCTTGCATACCTATATATATATAAATATCTGTGTGTGTATGTATATAGACAAATATGCATAGGAGGAAGATGAACTTACAGAGGGCAAACGATAGAGAGGATGGAAAGAGGTTGGAGGAAGGTCGAGCGAGGCCGCTTATGCCTTTTAAATTCTGCGTCTCGTTTGACGGCCTTCCTTCTAACGGCGTTAATTCTCCCGTCTGTTCATTTCTTAGACCGTTAGGCTTTGCAAACTCTTTGCATAAGAATTTGTGATTTTTTAAAACTATAATAAAAAAATATTCTATTCTATTTTTTTAGGTATTTTTTATTTTCAGTTTTATTTTTTTTTGTTACCCACGAGATGTCGTAGGAAGGTCTTAATTATAGGAAGATACCTTTAAGTCATCCACTCTCAGACTAATCTCTGCTCAATCAAAATAGGTCCCTTATAAAAAGTAAAGCTCTAATTCCAAATTTTAAACAGCTACGTATATACATTATACATGAGATTATACAAGGTTTCAAGTACCTATAACTTTTAGCTTTTAGTTGCATCTCGTGTTCAAGTTGCAGCACAATCATTACTTTCGAACCTCTTGAAGTTGCGCAAAAGCGTAGGAAGTTATAAAGGGTTGAAAGTATTGCGACTGCAAGCTATAATTTTTAGTTTAGCTATTGTTTCTTTTTATAACCTAATTTATTATAAAAATAAATATATACTATTTAACTATTTAATATATTATTTTTAATAAAAATTATGAATAATTTAAATTAAATTTAAAATATTAAGTGTCACGGTTCATTTTTAAATATATTTTATATCAATTTTAAAATAAGTGAAAAGACGTAACCATCCATTTTAACATAAAAGAAAGTCATCGTTGTGGATATATTAGAGATAAGTAGTCTCAACGGGAAATGGTACTACAATGAAATAAGAAATTGAGAAAGCTACGCTTAATTCAAGGCAGTTTTGTTGATTGACAGATTCATAAAACCATTCATGCAAGTGAATGATTTCCTTTGAGGCTTGGTGGCAGTAAACTGATTCTTATATGATAATTCTCAAAGTGCACAGTAGTTGTCTCCGTTTGGAGTTGCTGCTACTGGTACCTGCAGTTGCAGTTCAACATCATCCTTCTCGTCTTTCGCTCTTATTTCCTTCATTGCCTCAATGTTTTTCTGTTTCATCTCCTTGTCTTTCCCCCATAGAACCGCGTAGAGGCCCGCAACGATAAAAAATGACCCTACAGCTCTGGAATTTCATCAACTCATCAGTCCTTCATGCACAGTTCTCATACAAATATATCTATATTAAGTTGCTGTGATATACATACGTTCCCAGGTATAATTTCTCCTGCAGTAATGCCCAGCTCAGAACTGCCACTATAACCAGCAAAAGTGGGCTGAACACTGAAACATAGAGTGCACCCTTCCTCTGAATGCTCCATGAGGTGAGGGTAAATGCTAGTGCAGAACACACAATACCCTGTAAATGAATTTTTGATATCTCAATCAACCCATTGACTGAGGATTTTAAAATACTCGGATTGCAGCTTAACTTGTAATTAATTACCGCGTAAAGGGCTGCGACAAGCCTCCCTGGAGAGCGCAAGGACCAGTCGGACACACTATGATTGGCAGGCAAGCTAATGACCATAAGCTCAATGCTGCCCATGAAGCACAACAGTAATGTGCTTGTGTAAGGAGCTGGAAACTTCTCACTAACCTTTGCCTGCCAATGAAAAGATTCAGTTTGACTCATTTGTTCTCAAGACAAAAGCTTTTGAGTTTTTGAGAAACATCAATATAAATATGCTTACTTGAATAATGAACCATATCGCCCAAGAAGCGGCACTTGCCAAAATCAATACAGGGCCCAGAAGGGAGTTTGGTTTGGTGTTGGAGCTGTTGTTTACCATTTCATCTGCGTACTTCCAATGAATGCCTGATTCACCTATTTTGATCATGTGCCCATGATAAAATGACAATAGCATTGCTCCTCCTACACATATTATAGTTCCTATCACTTTAGCTTGGCCTGATATTTTTTTCAGTCCAAGTAATTCTTGTCTGCAAAAGTATTCCAGAAAGACAGATAAGGAGCATATTCATGGAGAAAGAAAAAAAGGAGGGGAAAAAACAGGAACTAAACATTTCACTACCTAAAAAGGACAGCTAGAATGAAAGTGAGAGCAGGGAGTATATTGGTCAGTGCACAGCCAATTGTTGGGGTGGAATTTTCAAGCCCAACGAAGTAAAAAACCTGATTTCCTGTTACCCTGCATATTTCAGAAGATTCAGCTGTATAGGTACAATTAACTCAAATCATAAGATACAGGATGATCTGTGAACCTCAAGAATCACTTACCCAGTAAGGGAACAAAGGAAAATCTGAAACAACAGAGGAATGGTGATCTTGGGTCTTGTTTTCCTATGACAGGTTATAAACAGAATAAGATTGCTAACAAAGACATGTTCATAAGCATGAATGGTGAAAATCCATTGTCTTGTGCCACCAGTGCAAATGCAGCCATCTTGATAATGTTCATCGAGCAAACTAATTTTAACATGTAACACTTGAATTTGAGAAAGTTCAATTTCTCCATGGGAAATATAAAAATCTTTTTGTTATTGTCTCATTAAGTACTATCATTACTGTTAACCTCTTCATCTGTATGATCTGCTGTAGCATTTATATCCTCAGTAAAATAATTAGTAATCACGCAGTTAAGAATGCATTTAAACATGTCCAGTGTATGCCACCTTGAAAACGAAAAAAGAGGACATGGTCTTGAAAACCAAAAAATGAAACTTTGCATGAAAGCAGAAGCTTCCACTTATAAATTAAATGGCAGTAGCTGGCTTACAATACCACCACCAAGGGTTTTGACAAGTGGAAGCCATGCGTGACCTCTATGTAGTAACTTAATAAATACCTCCAGCCTCCAATCAATCAAACATAAATCTTCCAGCAACTGATCAACAGGACACATACTACTTTCAAAAACACGATTGCAAGTTGTGTTCTTTTTCAAATTTGTTTTACATAAAGAAATAAGTTAAAATTCATATGGGTCAGATGACACATGCCAATTTTTTATTTATATAAAAAGGACATCATGTTGATTACTGTTTTCTCAGGAAACAAACAAAAGCCAGGTATTTTTTGTATCCTAATTTGCTTTCTTAACCTGACTAGAGAAAACAGACAAGACCACTTAGTTCAGAAATGAAAGTGAGTACTTGATCAGAAACTCTCAGGTAAACTTGGAATAGGAGGAGAGAAAAGGAAAGTGAATAATAGAAATGAAGAAAGTTCATTGTAGGTTTCTATAACCTAACTATTAGAACTATCCCAAAACATAATGCTGGCAGGATAACTTGAACTGTCTATTTAGATTAATCAAGTCTACTCAACCATTTAGAGTCGCAATGAAGAATTATAATACTGAATCTTACGAAGTACCTAGAAGCGAAAGATCAGAACCCCTTTACTTGAGAAGAAAAACTATGAAGATCAAAAGCAATAAGGTGAGATATTATCCTAAACTCACGCTGCTTTCATGAGACAAGCAGATCATATTTTCACATGATGATATGCATGCAAAGCCAAAACTTGAACGCAAACGAAAACACTATAAACAAGGGGTTCCAAAGAACCTACCACTCTAGGAAATAAGCAGAGGGGACCATGGCTAAGGTGGCAAAGATTTGACGATAGGTAACCAGAACAAGTGGCTTCATGCCCGAGTCCATTGCAAGTTTTGATGTAATATTCATCCCTGCAAAGCCAACCTGAACAAGAACCATTGCCAAGAATGGAAAAATATCACTTACCTCCATTTCTTGACTGGTTCTTTCTTGTCCCTCTCAGATTAGAGTGAGAGCGACAGAAGAGGGTGAGAAGGTTTCATAAAAGGGATAAGAGACTGGAAATAAGAGATTCAACAAAATAGTGAAGCACTAAGCATAAAGATATATATAGAGATGGCAAGGAACAATTTTGGAACAGAAAGTGAAGGAAAAATGTCTGTGCATGAAGAAAAGAGAGAAACGGTTCAAGGTTTTCTTGCAAAACACCTGTGCCTTTTGCATGGAACCAAATGGTTGGCCCTATCATTTAGCTTACCATATATCATACCATGTTTTTAAAGCTACTTTCAGTTTCTGTCTTGGGCTTGGTACCTCTTCCTTCCTGCACAAAATTCCCTTTTTTTTTCTTGTGGGTCCATGCCATATTTAGAAGTATAAATAAACATTTACTTACTAGACAAGAGTGTTTAATACCAAGAGGTCTTATTGTTATTCTCCTTCTCAATCACATTATTAGTCATAGCATATGCACATGTTATGACTAATGTGAAATCTATCAGATACAAAAAGTTATAAAAAAGAGGAGACTATTCCACATTTAGTGCAAGTAACTATAATTTATTTGTTTAGTAGTCATGCTTTATCTATGAACTCAAGTGGTGATCAATGAGTTAAAACGTTCTTAATGAAGGTTAAAGTAAGGTTGCCTTGGGGCAGGTAAGTGAATGTTACTGAAATTTGAAGAGCAAAAGTCTCACATCAACTTGAGAGTTACCCAGTTGGACGTCACTGCATGTTGATTTCACATGCTAACTACCGTCTGGCTGGTGATATTTCAGAAGTGGTAAGTTGTTCATTTTTATCAATTCGTCTTATTTTAGTTAATTGGCTCACTCGTGGAGCCACTAGTATCCAACCTTGCTAGCTGCAATACCAGACACGAACAGTATATAGTCTACATTTGCTGTTAAGAGTTAAAATCACTTCTTCAATTGATTACAGGGAGATTAAAGCATTATGTAAACATAATAAATGAGAGATTGAAACGTAACAGGGACATAATTCTTTGTCCCCTCTATTCTGTCCCAACCATATCTCACTTCATCTCAGCCATATATTTATACAGGAACTCATATAAATGTATGATTAAGATGAAATAAGATTGAAGATATAGTTTTCGGTTTTAGTTCCATTATAGCTCCCTACTCTACCAATTAAGAGGGTTTCCTACTTAATCTTTCTGGTAGTTGGACAAAGGCGTGAAACGAGGTTAATTGAGATTGAAACTTTTTGGTGGATATGTAATTTGGTAATTCTTTAGTTAGTTGTTGTTTGAAGGGATTGATTACGGCTTCTTTGGGTATAGAAATGGATATTTTTTGACAATTACTTAAAAATTCACAAGAAAAAGTTAAAAGGACGGAGAGAGCTATGAAGCAAAGCAACCTTCAAAAGCAGAAAGAATAGGGCCTATGGGTATGGTATCCCTTTTTTATATTTATAGATTTTTTTTTAAAATTAAAATTTATTGAAGAAATGAAATAAAAATATAAAAAGGTCCATAAGTTTCTCCAACATCCAAGAGCAGCTTTGAAAAAACTGCGATTTTGGAATAATTCGATTTTGTCACTAATATAAATTATACAGTATCATCACGAGAGTATTGATGGTTTATGCTCTACTGTCAACAGGTTAGTTGTAATTTGATAGCATAATTATTTAAAAACATTCTTCATATTATACATATTCGTATGTATATGATAAAATTTGTAGGATAAACATATATTATAAAAAAATTATGATGAGATTATAATTATAAGAGTCGTATTGTATTTATGTATTATTCTTAAATTATTTATAGTTATCATTATATTAAGACTGAATACTAATAAAACATAAAAAGATTAACATACCTTATGTTTTTTCTTATGAAGAAAATATTCGATTTCACATACTAAAGTATTCAGATAAGCAAACACATAGGTGATTGTTAAAGAAAAAAATTACCAAATTGATTCCACACGAGAATTCTATTCAAAATATAACTTGTATGTCTAGGAAATTCTCATTATGATAAGTGTATAAGTAATCTTTGACTTGAAATTTTTAAAGTATCTTGTGTACGAATTGCCGTGCTCGATAATCATTAAATATATTACAAACTATATGAAAGTAATTGATTGATCAATACAAGATTCATCGTCTTAAAATAATTAAAAAGAATATTCACCTATGCTAAATTAATATTGATTCGAAAAATCTTTGGTCAAGGTGGAATGACAATTTAAAAATAGTTTTCAAATATTAGTAATTGATTAATGGTGAAGAACCAACATGAATAAACTCAAATAGAGTAAACATGATTTTATACTCTATGTCTAATTTGTACGATAAAATGATTGATTTATACAAAAAAAAACATGTATGCAAAAGGTCAATCAAAATCATTTGACATTCCTAAATATTTAGATGGTTATAATGCGTTGCTAGACGTCAGCCTTAATTTATGAGTATAAATTATTTATTAGAAAATTAAAAATGAATTAAAAGAGTTTAATTTATCTAATTATAAATATGATTTCAAGTTGTAATTTATATTTATTGCTAACATATTTGAAAACTTAATTACACATAAATAACAGGTTGAAGAGAGAACATGTGTTTTAATAAAGTAAGACATGATTATAAAGTTTGAGACACTTTATGATTAAATATGAACTATTTAGTAGATAAAGATCAATATGAGAAATTAGATCTTATTTGAGTCTCAATTGGTATTCAATTAGAATTAGTTATAACTCTAATTAAAATTTAATTGAAGTTAGAATTTAATTTTAATTAAATTATTAAAATGTCCAAAATATACTATAAATAAGCTTAAGTTCTAAAGGAGCTACCACTTCTTATCTAATCCTCTTTGCAATAATTTGAGAGTTCTTTAAATACATTCTATGGCTACTGTTAGAGATAGAATACTTGTGTGGTTATAATAGTTGAGATATATCAATTTCATAAATAATTTAAGGGAAGCAATAAGAAAATGATCAATCTTCAAAAAAAAGGGTACCAACTAAGATTGATTTTTTATCATATTTTATATGTTAATTATCTTATAGAATTACGTGACTTCGAAAAATCAAATACAAAATATAATCTGTAATTAATCCGCTATGATCAAGATTAGATCTTGTCTTAGTTTTTCAACAGTGATATTAGAGATGATTTTAATTATATAATTTGATTAAATTTGCTTGATTGTTATTAATTTGATAAAGATTAAGTCTTAGAAACTTAATTATTTAAGTGATTTACCTAATATTGATTAGGGAATTATTAATAATTAGGGCAGTTTTGTTTAATGAAACATAATTATGACTACCCCTTATTGTTATCTGGAAAATTCTATGACGCTTTCTGATTTTTTTATAAAAAGCTTTCAGGAAGTACCATTAACACGTCTTACACGTGTTCTACATCTTTTTCAACGAAGGTAGCTCTCTTATGTGATTTTTTAAAACCCTTAACATGCCTCCCAAATCCTTCAAGAAAAGTGTTTTATTAATTATTTGAAAATAGTTTTACAAAAGGGTTACTTTAGTAGAAATATTTTTAGAATTTAATTTAACTTTTCAAAAGTTAAAATATTAAATTAAATTAGTTATCGAGTTGTATTAATTAAGATGAAATCTTAATTTTAATAATTATATCAATTATTTTTCATATTGTGATTAAGATTAATAATTAAATTAAGTTCTATTTAATTATCAAAAAAAATTATTTCTAATATTTATATTAAAATTAATTAATTAGATTCTTTAAATTAAGAAGATTGTTTTCTTAAGAAATTAAGAAAGGTGTTTCTTAATTAAATTTATTTATTTGGTTGAGATATAATTAATTTATTAATGTTTTATTTATTTAGAAAATTTTCTTCATTTATGAATAATATTAGAAAATAGTTTCTAATTAAGAAAGAGTTATTTCTAGTGAGATTAAAAATAAGTCCCTAATTATATTAGAATGTCTTAATTATACAAGTTTGGAAAAGAATATTTCTAAATTATGATAAGTAAGAAACACAATTTATTGAAAATTATTTTTAATTAGATTATGCTAAAGGTAACAAGATAGTTGGAAATGGTTTCTAATTGAATTTTAAAATTATTTTTAAATCAATTTTTTTTGGAATAGAAATATAATTTGTTTATGAATCTATGAATTTAATCTAATTTAATTATCCAAGAAGTTGAAAATATTATTTTTCATAAGAAATTACATGTTTTAATATGTGATTAATATGTTATGCACGTTAAATTGTATGCTTTATATGTATGATTTTTTATATGCAATTTTGTATTTGATGAGACGAATAAAATTAAATCTCTTGTTAAAAGATTAAGTACACATTAATAATATGATTGTTGCCTTTCATTTTTAAGAATAAAACTAGAGTTTTTTTTATTGCAAGGTTGTTGAGTAACTCAAGGCTCCTTTAACTCGAATATGTTTTATCTTAAATTAATAGGTTCTACTTAGTTAAAATTGTATATTTTAGATGAGTGACTTATGATCATATGAATTTACAAGTAATTTATGAATAACATATAAGATAAGTTTTGGTAAGAGTTGTCAACTAAGAGTCACATCAGATGTGATTGATAATGATACTATCTACTTAATTTAAGTTTAATTGATTTATTGAGTGACTCAAGGTCACCAAAGTTTGAGTCACTCAAGTTTAGATAAGATCCTAGCCCACTATAGAGATTTAATCTTTCCGAATAGTAGTGACTACTATTATATTGAATAAAATAGTGAAAGTAACCAGATACATTATTGAAGTCCTATTCTTATTTTGTAGTTATGACATATAACCAATTGCCTACTTCTCTTACATATATACTTTATTTTGAATATAAATTAACTTTAGTTAATATAGTTTGAATATAAATTACCTTTGCTTAGTATAGTCAATATTAAGAGTATATAAATTACCTTTGCTTAGTATAGTCATACGAGATATATGTCAACAAAGATGCAAAAAGTTATATGAAGTAGAGCTTAAAGGTATATTACCTCGATGTAATTTTTCCGTTCAATTTAGCCTACTAAAATAATAAATAGAGACTACAATTAAAGGCTTTGCTATAATATGATAATAGTTGTTATTAGAAGCAAAATGATTTTTTGACTTTTCTCGCCTATACGTAATATGATAGAGGCCATATATGTTTCTAGGTCATACTTATGAATAGTTGATATTAAGTTTAGATTCAACATTATTGCATTGTTCAAGGCATGATAAGAAATAGATCTATTGAGTAAAATTAATTTATCTAAGTTTAAGTTCGTATGTGTTGGATCGGATGAAACTTATGCTTGATATGAGGGGTTGTTTACTACTTTTAATGTAAGCAATACCGCAAATATACCAATCATATATTAGAGTACACAAGATATCGTTCCCACGAGGATTGGATTAGTCACTAAAAATTTGAATGCACTTTGTATAAGGTAATAAAAGATTAAATTAACTAAAATAAAAACACAAATATGCAGTTGCGAGCAACAAAATTGTATGTCGACAAATGCACAAATAAATTTCCATAGCTCATATATATATGATACTAAAAGATGTATAAACAAATAAGGCATCACAAAAATTGATAGGAATGTCAAATCTTACCAGATGCAATGGGTCAAGGCATTAAACTAAAAATATGCATATTTGCCAAGAATCATGAACAGAAGAATCATAAGCAGTAGAAAAACTTATGACTAACTAAATAAAGTGTCATCAATGAAATGTTGTAAATAAGATGAAAAATGTTGCAACTTTTGGACTGTAATTATCCTTAACATAAGATCTGAAATTCCAATCACGCGGACATGATGTAACTAAAGCTGTATTCATTTCAACTGAACATAAGAATGGGAAACAATTACCTTCTTCATCAAGAAAATTAGCACTATCTACCTGACATGACTCTATGTAGATGCATTAAAAAGTCAGTGTTTGCCTACTATCAGCGCCTGCCAAATAATAAATCTCATACGACTATGATATTGAAACATACAAAACTGTATTCACTTAGCAAATAACAAATGATTCTTACCATGATTTTCTTTATCCGCAAGAGCATGCGATAAGCTTCCTTCAGCCAAAAGCGTAGCCATTACTGACATTTTCTATTTTCAAGTGATGATAATATATGTCTTCAACAGTAACTACTGCTACTTGTATATCTACCAACACAGTGAACAAAAGAAATTATAGCAGTTAGAACTCAAATCATATAAGTTAGGAAAATATAAAAATCTGGACGTTAGTAAGAAACAGAGGTCAATGGCGACAAAATCAAAGAGGTTTCATTATGAGAAACGATGATAATAACTCAGACCTAGAAAGAAAGAGAGAGAGAGAGAGAGAGAAGAAGCCGATGGCAGAGGAAAAGAGGAAGCTGAAGGAATTACTGTAGAACAAGGTTATGGAGATGAAGAAGAAGAACTTAAGTGAGCTGCTTAACAATTAATAAAAACAGCATTAATAATAACATGCACATGCAACTCACGTGAGTTATTTATTAATTGAGTTGATAGGTTTCTAATAAATGCTGCAGACAATACCAAAATTTATTAATTTGAGAATTTGTAGGCTTTTCAGTTGATTAATTTTAATATTTGTGTTAGAATTTTTAATCAAGAAGTAATTAATGTCTAATAAAGGTCAATAGAATAAATTGGATTGGTTACATAAATTAGTAGCATTAAATGTAGATAAATTAGTAGCGTTGCATTCAGGAGGCATTAGGAAAAGTACGAACATTAGTATAAACTTAATTAATTAATAAATAACAATAAAAGTTACTGGAACAACATATATATAGTTAATAATTAAAAAAATCTAATGGCATAATTAACAACCAATTAATAATAATAGTTAATTAATAATAACACAATTATAACTAAACTAATAATTAAATAATAAAATGAAAGAATTAATTAACAAAAAACAAAATAAAACATAGGCCTGATTACTCAAGATTTGCCTAATTTCAGTTTTTATATATTTAAAAGTTAATGAAAGAAAATGGAGGAGTCTAAACAAGTATATATACTTAATATCACTAATATAATAATAATAAATATTGAATTTACAACTGTGACTTATTAGTCACAACTGTTGTGACTGTAAAGAGTTAT
>JANIPM010000007.1:31734618-31748220 GCA_027478405.1 Erythroxylum cassinoides
ACCGGTGTGACGTCATAATTATGCAATAATTATATTTAATTATATATAATATTAATAATATTTAAAAAATACAAAAATATACCAAAAATAAAAAATAAAAATAAAAATTTTATTGAACCAGTAATCGGACCGGTCAAACCGGACCGATCCGACCGGTCAATTGACCAGTTTTGACCGGTTCTCACTGGTTCAATTAAGAACTGATTTTTAAAGATAAACTGAACCGAATAGTAGACCGGGCCGATCCGATTTTCAAAACAGAGGAGAAGAGTGTCAAAAAGTTTGGGCACCAAAATATCTATGTTGACGTGGCTGTGTTGCTAAAGATCTAATGTAAGTCACTTACATGCCCTCTAGTACACCCATGTTGCCAAAGTTAGGCAAGTTTTTAAGAAACAAAACGATACACGATCATTAATATACCAAATGTCGAAGATGAATTCTATTCCTCCTTATTTTGCAAAAGTTATATTATTTTTAACATGAACTTAGTATATGCCTATGTTTTAGACCATGTTAAACGCTGTCAAAACACATTTAGGTTGCATGTCTATATAAAAGCTCAACACACCTATGTCTAGTAAAAATTAGCCTTAATATATTTAATAGGGCCTAGTTATTCGGTCATTTTACAACTTATATTAAACAAAATCACTTTAAAATCGTCCCTTCGGCACTCAAATTTGCTTTTTTCAAATTCTCTCTCACTTCTCTCATTTGGGTGACACTCCTTCACCATACACTTTACGAGAACCCTTCATAACCTATTTTCTTTATGATTTCATCAATTTAAGGTATGCTAGCTACTTAATTTTATTTCTTCTTCAATTGTTTTTATAGATTTTTAGATTGCATATTTTACAGTTGTTTAAGATTAATCAAGAGACTGAAAGGGTTTATGGAGGCTTAGTTGACATTAATGGGCTATATGCATGATTAAATTTGAATTTTCTAGGGATTTGGTGAGCTTTTGTGGTTTATCTATATGAATTTGAATCCATATAGTTGATATATTGATTTTCCTTTAATTAAATTGTGCAATTGCTTATGTTTTAAATAGTTTACAATTTTATTAAACCCTTTTGTTCTATTTAATTGCATATTATTTAGGTATTTTTTTAGGATTGTTTGATTTAATTAAATTGTATAAATAATTTAATTTCAATATTTTTTATTAATTGATACATGGAGGTATTTTTATTGATTAATTTTGATGTTTTCTTGTTAATGTCATCATAATTGTGACTGTTATTGATTAAGTTATAAATTATTAAATTTGTTTATATTTTATCAATCTATAAATAATTAATTATGGGATATTATTTTGATGTTTATTCAATTTATATGCATTATTTATAAAAGGGAGATGCTCCAAGGTAACTCCTCATAATCACTTTTATTGAGCAATGTTAGTGATCTTTCTGTATATTTAGTAACTTCAACTTACTAACTTAATCTTCGAAGTTTCTATTTTGGGAACACTTTCTGACCATTAGTATTTGTTTTATAGGCTTGACAAATAAAGATCAACCTACTAGAAAGAATCTAAGAAAGTAGAAATTGAATCATGTTCTACTTCTTAATTCATTCATCTTTATTGATAAATACTTAATATACTATATTTTTAATCACATATTTAGTGCACTTTGCTCGTTTATTTAAGATTTTTATGATGTCGGTACTCGGTACTTAATTTGTTTATAGAATGCTTTTATGTCCTAATTTTCTTAATGGATCAAAAGGAGTGGAAGTCGAGCAAAATTGAGGCAAAAAATCAAAGAATTGAAGCTATTTATGAAGTATATGCTAATATTGGTAAAAGACACAACTACATAGTCGTGTAAGGGACCATATAAGTCTCTGTGATCATATACAACTTCAAAGATATTGTTTTGCTTGCGTGGAGGTCAAATACACCTGTGTGGAGATGGACGTGACTATGTCCATTGTTTGTGTAAGCTTGTAGAATCGTGTCTATAAACAACTTTCGAGTTTTGAAGAGACATGATCATACATAAGGTTGTGTCGTTGATCATGTCTAATGTAAAAACCTTATTAACAAAGTATAAAAGGCAATTAGAAGGTAAATGGAGAGAGACAGAGTTTTAAAGCATAATTCTGAACCTTAGGGTAACAAAAGCCACGATAATTGATTTAGAGATCCAATAGATAGCATTCTTTCATCAAGGTTTCAATAGATCATATTAGAGAAAAGGGGATATAGAATAAATTCTCTTATTTTTAATTTTCTTCTGAACTTTCGATTTTGTTTTCTATTTTTATGAACTAAATTTGTAGTCCCTAATTATGATGAACTTTAAATTAGGTAGACCTTGTAATCTGATTCTTTATTTAATACAATTAGATTATTGATTAACTGGATTCAATTATGTGTTTTAACTCTTGAATTAATATGTATGGGATATTATTTTATTTATGATTTCATGCAATTGAGATTAAGAAATCCTTTTGTATGAATAGATCTACTATAAATGAAAGAAGTTACACGCAAACTTAGAGATAGGTAGATATAAATCCTCTGGGTTAAGTTCAAACCTAATAGTGAAATTCAAAAATCAGTTAACACAATCTTAACCATTTTAATTAGAAATAGATTTCAATTAATCACTAAGGATTAATATTTAATAGTCTTGAGAAAGATATTAACACAAACTAGAAATTTCCACAATCCTATAATCCTTAATGTAATTGCATGATAAAGAGTTAATTGCTTAGGAAAGCATAGCGGGTTCATTACTTGATACCACTATTTTATTTTATTAATCTTAATGTGATATATGCTCTTGGTTATTATTTATATTAGATTTAAATTTAGTTTTAGTTAAACCATTATCCAATTTTGTCAGCTAGATAATAGGAAAAAGCTAACTACTAGCACTTATAGTTTTTATAGGATCGATACTCCATATTTACTATCACTATATGATATTTCGATAGGTTCATTTTCTTGTGAGATCTATAAGGTAGGGATCTCACCATATCAAGTTTTTGGCACCATTTCTAGGCATTATAATATTAGGAAAAGCTATTTTTTTGCTAATTAGTCATTATTTTTCTTTATATTTATATTATATATTTATATATTTCATTATAATTCTTTTTCTTAAGTTTGTGTTTTTAGCTTATTTTCAAGATTTGGGACTCATTTTCATATCTATTAAACACAATGGAAGGACAAAGAGTATAATATTCTCAAGCAGACTATAGTAAACCATCATTTTTAGCAGTTTATGTAGCTTAGAATAAGAGGTATGGTTACATGTATTTAGAAGCTCAACTGATATTCATGACATGAGATATTTGGGATGGTAACCACCCCAATCATGAATGTTAGACACCAATCCATATACAGGAACATCCAATTTGTACGGAGAACTAATCTCAAGGCACCCCATATGAGAATACTTATAATCTAGAGTGGGCTAATTCTTATGATTGTTTATGGAACAATTATGCTTTGTCTAAATTTCTACAATAATAGTAGCAATAAGGGTATCAATATCTTAAGGATGATCTTATGAAATTTGTTGCTTCAACCAAGCCTATCCTCAATAAAACTAAAGAGCTAGGTGTTTTATCTAGAGACATTGAGCCAATTTTGGGGGAACATTTGAATGCCATAACATTATAAAGTGGAGATCAGCTAGAGGTTGAAGAAAATGAGGAAGCTATTGTTCAAGAAGACAAGGTAGAGAAGAAAGAGGAAAATGAAGAGGAGTCAAATACAAAGGCTATCACGGAATTATCGATAGTTATCTTAAATGCAGAGGCTCCTACTTCCCATAAAATAAATTTTTAGAGTAAATTAAAGATTTAGGGGTTTACCGTTCCTTTTTATTGATAGATTGTTACTAAAAAGGGTATTAATGGATTTACTTAGTTTTATTAATTTGATGTCGTATGTCATTGTTATCTTGCATCGTGTTACTTATTTTCAAGCAAGTGAACCCTAACTTGGGAAATGGGTGGAAGCAAGCTACAATTATAGATCCATGTTGAAAAAAGACTTATAGGTTATGTAGCTAAAGGCATTAAAAAAGCACTACTTAGGAGGCAATCTAAGACTTAAGATAGTTTGGTCAATTTGATTCTTTATTTTGATTACTTTATAGTTTAGTTCTAGGGTTTTATTAATTTTTGGCTTGCTTTATGTTAGGTTTATGAACATCCATCTCATTTTTTCCTACTTTTTCTGTTATTGGTGTGTTTTATTTAATTAGCTTGAGATTAAGTGAAAATATTGAAGTTTCCAAGAATTTAGAAGTGCACATAGTCATAGACACGCCCGTATCTACCAAAATTATGTCCATCCTTTTAAATTTCAAAAGAAAATTCCACATGGTCACAATAACTTATATGGGGTAAGACATGCCTATGCCCCACAATTTTATTAACTGTATCACTTGATATGCCTGTGTCCTTACATTACATGCTCATAGATATTTACATAGTCAGGGACATGGCTGTATACTCTGACCATGTAAGTTTGCGAAAACCTTGGCCCATTTCTTCTTTTTCACTTTCTTCCTCTTCCACACATTCTCCCCTTGATGTGACCCACCCAGAACCTAGCTTAGGGTTTTCACGATATTTGCAGCATCAGTTCTCATCTTGCTTGCATTTTCCATCGATTTACACTTGGGTTTTGGGTGATTTCTGGATCTAGGGTTTGAATAATTGCTAGAGCTAGGTTTCACCTTTTACTACATTTTATTGTATACATCTTCTATTTTTCTTCTTTTTTTGCAACCTCAAGCTAAATTTCATGCTTTTCCCTATGGATTATTATATATAATTGTTAAATTGCAATGTGATTTAAGTGAAATTTAAATTGGAATTGTTATTCTTGCTCACTATATTATGTGAATTACTTTGGGTTCCATATGTTATGCATAAATTGGTGTTTTTCTCTTAATTAGTTAGTTTTTTTATTTTATCCCCATTTTGCATTTTTCATAATTTAGGGCTTAATTGTTCATGTAGTATTCATATAGACCCATTTTCATTCTAAATTTTAGTATTTGCAATTAGTAATTATGTAATTAATCTAGTTTTCTTTGTGTTATTGCATGTTTTATTATTTCTCCAATTTTGTAATTATTTAGATTCCTAAGTCTTTTGTGAATTTTTTATTTTTAGTTTATTTGGATTTTAATCGTATTTATTATCACAATTCACATAATATATACTGACTGCCAAGTAAAGTGGGGGGAAAATTGCTATTTCTCATTTTTATTCATTGTCTTATCATATTTTCTTTTATTATAGACATGATGACAAGAATAATGTAAGCAATGCAATAAAAGAGGGTAAACGAAAAGCCACAAAAATGAAAAAGAGGCGAAGGGTCTTTTAGAAAGCAAAGTGGAACCCATTCTCCATCCACTCGAAAGGTAGCTACACATCTATCGACATGCTTCAATTTAATATGGAGCCCGTGAAACACATTTATTAGGCTAAAGGATAAGAAGTTTGGGACCAAAAGATGCATTGATTGGGAATTTTGGAGCGAGTCTATTCGGTATGGTAGGTTTGGGACTCTTAAATGTTAGAGTATGGTCCCGATTCTTTGAGATAGTGGAGCTCATGTTTTGGCAGCTCACTTTCAATTTTGACTCGACTTTCTTTTTAGAAAAGGGCTACTATAATTGGAAACCCCATACACGATTCATGTTAGGCAAGATTTTGAAATCCGGATTGGATTTCAAATCGGAGGTTTTATTAGTTATCGGTTTGATCGGTTCAATCACTGATCGGATCGATATGACGTCATAATTATGCAATATATATATTTAATTATATATAATATTAGTAATATTAAAAAAAGAAAAATATATCAAATAATATAAGTAAATATAAATAAAAATTTATTTGATCGGTTCAAATAATATAAATAAATAAAAATAAAAATGTGATGTGTTTTAAAAAAATTAAAAAAATTAAAAAAATCATTGAACTAGTAGCCAACTGGTTCGACCACCTATTTAACCGGTCAATTGACCAGTTCTTACCGGTTCTCACTGGTTCAATTGAAGACTGATTTTTAAGAGTCAACCGGACCAGATAACAGATCGGTCATTGGTCGAACCAGACGAACCGACCAATCCGGTCCAGATTTCAAAATCGAGATGTCAGGATAATAGGTGAGATGATGGGTATGAGCCATATGGAGTTGTCCATGATGATGGCACTTTACAAGTAAGACTTTGTGGATACTCGGGAGTATTTAGAACTTCGTATAGACTGTCTATACAAATGGAGAGCTGGCACTTTTGGAGCACCATCAGCAGCAAAGAGGACATATACTGAGGTAGTCCAGAATGCTCATTAGGTTTTTTTTATTTCTTTCATTTTTCATTTTATTTTATCGTGTATTTTCATTTTTTAATTAATTTATTTTATTGTCTTAATATTTAGCAAGTACTTAACACTATTAAACTCTATTTGAAATGTGATTACAATTTTATTTTTACTTTATTGCTATTTTTATTTTGATTTTTCTTTTTGCCTTTCTATCCCCTTTTATTTCTCTTTTATAAGGATGATTGTGCTTAATTTAGGATGGAAATTATGATGAATTTAGAAAATTATAGTTTAGGGAAGTACCAAATCACTATTCTTTTGTCACTTGATTTTTCTTGATATTATATTTTTCTGTGTTTTTATTGTGTACATTGGGAACAATATACATCTTTAAGTGTACGGAAAGGGGTATAATGAAATTTTTTAAAAATTCAAAATTTTTAAGCTTATTATAATATTTATTGTTTATTTTTGTTAACTAATATGCCAATTTAGTTAAGTTATGTCTGAAACATTTTAGAATATTATTAAATGTTAAGTTAAATTAGTATAAAAATGGATGAAAGCTGGATTATTGTTGCTTTATAAGCCATATTTTTTAGCATTCATTAAAGTAGTTAATTTGAATGAAAATTACATATTATTTATCCACATAAAGCCTAAAGATGAGCTTTTAAGACTAAGAGTAACATAACATTATATTAGGCTCTTTTTTTGTTGTTGATTGTTTATTGTGTGCCCTTGTTAAACTACAAGAAGCAAAATGATAAAGGCACATAGATTTAAAACATTTGTTTAGCTTATTTTTCTTTGATTATTATCTGTCCTATTTTATCCTTTAGGAGTAACCAAATTTGAGACTTAGTCTTCTATTTGATGATAATAGGAGTAACCAAATTTGAGACTTAGTCTTCTATTTGATGATAATAGTCACACTGATGGCTAATTACCCTATTTTTCTTAAAAACTTTTCATCTACTTTTAAATTGTGAAGGATTTAAATTTACTTGATTGTTTAAAACTTGGATTATATTGAAGAATATTAAAGACAAGGCCTAACGTGCTTATGATTATTAGTGCATGGTAATTGCTAAATTTATTTATTCTCAAGTGCCATATGGTATAACTTTATATTCTATCCAAAGTTACTAGAAGTTCAAGTTAAAAATTATTTATAGCGAGCATATCAATAAACTTTATATTATGACCTTTTGATTATGTTTTCTATTTTTATGAACTAAATTTTTAGTGCCTAGGTAGGATGAACCTTAAGTTGAGATGGATTTTGTGATTTGATTATTTATTTAATTTGATTTGATTGTTGATTTATTAGATTCAATTATATGTTTTATGTCTTGAATTAATATTCAGCATATTATTTCATGTATTATTTTATGCAATTGAGATTGAAAAATCCTTTTGTATGAAAAAATTACCATAATTGAAAGGAATTATATGCAAACCTAAAAATAAGTTGACATAAGTCTTCTAAATTAAGGTCAAACCTAATAGTAAAATTCACAAATTGATTAATATAATCTTAGGGGTTTAAACTGAAAAGATATTTCAGTTAATCAACCTAGGTTTAGGTGTTAATATTCTTGAGAAAGATATTAACATAAACTAGGAATTTTCACGGTTTAATGATCTTCAATAGAATTATATGATAAAGGGTTAATTGCTTTAGAAAGCTTAAGGGGATTCATTACCTAAGTACTGCTATTTGATTTGATTAATTATAGTGTTATCTACATTATTGGTTATTATTTGTGTTAGACTTTAGTTTAGTTTTAGTTAACCCATCTTGTTTTTTCATTTGGATAATATAAAAAAGGTAATTACTAATACTTATAGTCCTTATGAGACCGTGATTATGACCATATCGTTTATCCAATTATAATATTTATTATGAATATTCTATATACATTTAAATGGAATATAAATATTATTTTAATTGTATGTCCAACTTAAAATTCATTACTATTACACATTATTTTTGTTATAAATATTAACGAAAATCTCATTGTAGAATAATTATTAAAATTTTAAATTAAAATTACATTTATCCTTAAATATTAATACAAAAATTTTCTTTTTACATCACTTATATGTAATATCTGACATAACCCGACTAGGTAGCCCACAAGTGGTAGCCATTTGTAGGCCACAGGTGCCAAATCATCATTTTTTGAATAGATATAATCATGATAAGGATAGATTTTTGTAATGGGTAAATGAGTAAATTTACATTTATAAAAACTTGGTTCATTTTTCTAAAACACCTCTTAACTACATCGAACTTATCTTAATCATCATCGTCTTCCATTTTTTTTGTTAAATAATCCTAAAACAAAGAATCCAAATGTCTCTTAAATCCTCAATCCATTACTTGTATAAGAGTAGTTTATGATGGTGTACCCTTTTCACTTTTCACCCATCTATTTAGTGTCAAATGTGACCATATTAGTAAACCACAAATGGTGAAAAAGAGAAGTAAGTTTTGAGTCATTAATGATACAGGAAGATAAGCTCTACTTTTTCAATAGTAGACAATCCTAACACCTCAAACAATCCACCCCAAATGAGAGTTATATCATGTCTATATATTCCACAAACCTCAAGTCTTTCTAAAAATAACACTATCACATAAAGAAATTTGTTCAAAGATAGTGTAGAAAAATACCATAAGTTAACTCCTTATATACGGTGACACCCTAACTTTAAAATGTGAATATCCGACTAAAAGTTAGAACAAGCAATATCATGGCTCATTATATACCATACCACATATATGTAGAAAAATAAAATAAATAATAGCTTCATTTTCATACAAGAATACCAACAATTCCATGGTTCGATAGAAACCATACCAAGACACGATAAATGTAAAAAACACTATAAATTATTATAAATGAGTACCACTTATATTTTAAAATATGAATACCATAAATGAGTACACAACTACTTTGCCTAAACACAAACTATACTAGTACTTTATCTATCCAATACCATGTCTATTTACAAAAATACATCATTTATTAGAGGTAAGTAACACCTACTCTCTCTCTCTCTCTCTCTCTCTCACACACACACACACACACACATATACACATACATATAGGAATATATTGATTGAGTGAAAGGAATGTTATGCCTTAATTAAAACAATACTATGAGTCATTATATTCAATATCACTACTATATACAAAATTGATCATGACACATTTATAATAAGTAATGACTTCAATGAAAATGGGAATATCACACCTCAACATAAACTATACCCATAGTTTATTTATCCAATACTATATATGTGTACAAAAAATAACATCATTTATTATAGATAAATGACACCTACATATTTATGTGGAATTATAATGATCGAGTGGAAATAGTACTATGCCTACATATTATATTAGACTCAGTACATTGACAAACTCAATGAAAATGGGAATACCATCTCTTACTATAAACCATACCCTAATCCAAATACAAACTATACTAGTATTGCATTAATGTAGCTCTAGAAATACTTAACAATGCACCACATTCCAACCATAATACTCTAGGTGGGAAATGGTCAATTGATCCCACAAATGGAAATGAAATGCTTTGTATGTAGCTCTAATAATTTCTTACTTCATTTGTCATCGATATTGTTGCTTCATACCATAATTGACGTTGAAATGTTTTCTTAATACTCTTTTTCTTGTCTTTTTACTAAATTTACTAAATAACTGTTAGATCCCGAACTATTCTTGGAAGTTAGAACTATTAAGTAAGAAATTGTTGGTGATTAGTTATGTGTAAAGAAAAGAAGAATTCTTGAAATTGAAGTGAAGTAGAAAAGATAGTTATGTATAAGATGGGTTATATGTGAAATGTTGGAAGTTATAAGTTGAAACATATTCACTGAGTATGCTTCAGTGTTTTAGCGATAACTTTTTCTCTAGCTATCCAAATGAGGTGATTCTTAATTTGGATTAAACTAGAGAGATAGGGCTACAAATTATCTGATAAAATAAAGTTCTAATTCAATCCCTAAGAATTTTAATTTTTGGATGGAATTTGAGCACAGAATATTGTTTCAGTATAAGAATAGTTTGGAAATGTTTGGAATATAACTTTCAGATTTTCAAACCAAATTGAATGATTTTGGTGTCATTAGAAACTTAAGACAATAAGTAACATTTTTATAGAAGGAATTATTGTCAAATTCATTCAAATTTTTCATGATCATTAGTTAAGGAGTTAGAAGAAGTTAGTTTTAATTGACATAAGGGGTAAAACGGGAAGGACAAGGTAAATGAAGGGTAAAATAGGAAAAGACCAAATAAATGGTCTTGAAATAAGAAAGAGAAGAAGAGAATAAGGAAAGTCGCGGAAGAGAAGAGAGGAAGAGAGGAAAACATGGGAGAGAAAAAGAAGAAGAAAAATCGTGGGAGAAGAGAGAAGTAAAGAAGAAGAAAAGAAGAGGAATCATCTTGTTAAGGTAAGCTCCATGCTATTTTCTTCTTGATTGGATTGAAAAAGGAAGTATAAAAAAATGAGTTTTTGTGTTGGGAATGAATGGAGGAAGAAGATGATTGAGAGACCCATTTGATTTTTAGGGTTTCTAAACTAGGTTTTGGCTTTTCTAACCTAGATAGACCATAGGTAAGTTAATGCTAAACCCGATTTAGCAAATGTTTCATTTATTGTGATTTTGAAGTTTTAAGGGTTTTATTGAATTGGATTTTAATGAGAAATTAGTTTATTTTAGGAAATCAAGAAAATCCTACCCAAGAGCAAGGGGAAGGGCCAAATTGAGTTTAGATTTTTAAGAGTTATAAGGTGGGTAAAATATTTATGGTTATTGTGTAAATAGGCAATGTGCCTATATGTGTGTGTATATGCTCGAATTTCCAAATTATGAATTGCTATGATGTGGAAAATGCATTATAATGTGTTTTTTGTTATGCATTGAAAGATTATAACATTTTGATATGATTGGATTGTGAGTATGATCATGCTATTCCTTAGAATTGTATCATGACATTTTGATTTAAATAGAAAGAAGAAAAGCATGGAATATGAATTTGTGATTGATTGAATTGAGCATGAAAATTGATTGTTTTTGGGCAAGAGTGAAACTGTTGGGACCCAATCCGGAGACCGGATCCCAACCGAAAAAACGGAAGCGAAAGAAGCGAAAGCAAATCGAATCGAAAATGTAAATCGAAATTTCGTATCGGAAATCAAAGCAATAGACAAAACGAAACGAATACGAAGTGGAAACAGAAGACGACACACAAATTGGCAGAAAACGATTCGTTTGGAAATCAAAACGAAACACAATCGAACGATATCGAAAGCGAAATGAATAACAAAGCGAAATCGAAGCACAGAATCGGATCACAAAATACGGAAACAAAATCGAAAAACAAATTCAAAATCAAAACAAACACAAAGGTGGAACAAAAACTGAACCCGACATCCGAAGGCATACACTTTAGAAAAACGTCGCGTTGGAAACCTTTTTCCAAATCCGGTATAATTTTTTCCCATTTTACTCAAACTCATACAAAGCAATATTCTTTTTCAAAATGGAATTCATCAATTCCATAATCTCAATCAATAACTCCAATCATACTATTCGTCTTATACAATTATACAAATCCCATATATTCATATTAATTCTACCAAAATTTCGGCAGCATAACGGCTGCATTTGTAAAAACCCAAAACCTGCAAATGGCAAATATACACTTCTAAAATTCCCAAACAGTCACACAATTATCAAATCCACCGGACCTTTTGTCCGGGATCTCAGCATAAACAAACGCAAACCTATTTCTAAACCACTTCAAGTCATTTTCCATACCCAATTCGTAGTCCTCACATTCATACTCATATACAAACTAATTTATTCAATTACATAACATATATCAAAACCATACCCAATTTCATAATTCATCTCATCCAAAGCCCAATCCAAAATCATATCTCAAACAATTCTTATTCATAATCCCACACACATCCCAACCATAGCAAAGTCCAAATACACAATTCAGGATTCATATACATCATCCTCAAATATATATACAAATTTGTAATCCTCATACATTCTGAAATACATGCTCGAAATACATCAATGGCAATTCGGGCATATACTATAGCAATACCAAAATCAACTTTACACTAAATACACGCTATACACAATCGAACAAACGGTCTTGACAATCTTTCATCCGATCTCCTGCTCTATATCTGGAGATGGGGATGAAAGGGGGGGGACCACAAAGCTCGTGAATAATATATTATAAATTGAAAGATAAGCGAAAACATTTTTCAAAACTTTTTGCCGTTCATTTTTTTTAAAGATATCATAGTAGAAAAATTTGGCAATTCCCTTATTTCTCAAACTTTCAAATTATTGCCAAACAATTTCAATAAATTCTCGGCTGAAAAATCCACAAAATTTGATGTCTCAAACTTTTCACATTTTTCATATTTCATGAACAAAAATCCATATTTCTTAAACTTTTTCAAAACATGCAATGCATCACACTTAGAAACAAACAAAAACACATAACACATTAAATGGTTTGGTTCGGTCCAAAACAGAACGTACTGCACATTCCCACATAGCGGTCCTGTGCAGTCGTAAACGGAACGTATTACACTTTCCTGCATAGCGGTCCAGTGTAGCCGTGACTTATGGGAGTCCGAAATCGGAGCTCCATACCACTAACGGGCAGCCGAGAGAAGGCTTTAAAAAATAGACAAGTGCACACTCGTCCCACTTATGGGACCTGACCAAACCCACATAACACATAATTGAAAATGGAAATTCGGATTGCCCACAGTCACATTTCGAAAATTCAATCTTTCATGCCATGCCATATGCAAACATAAAGTCACTCACAAAGTCACGATTTCACATAATTCAATGTGCAATCATTCACAACAAGGAATGCAATTTTTCATAATTAATCAACATCGAAAATTTATGAATTTCAGAAACTATTAACACATTCAAACACAATAAACTTAACAAAAATTTCAACTTTATCAAATCATTCAAAATCAATGAATGAACAATTTTCATAATTGATTAAATCATTCATAAATAATAAATTTTCAGAAATTTCATCAATTTAGCGAAATCATTGAAAACAATGAATTTAACCTTTGTAACAATTTTTCAAAATCATTCGGAAACCCTAAAATTCGGAACTCTGTTCTTTCACTTTCTTGATTTTTCACAAATACATAATAAGCTTAAAATTCAATAAA
>JANIPM010000007.1:31748320-31766895 GCA_027478405.1 Erythroxylum cassinoides
ACATAACAGCTTAAGTGATCTTCCAACAATGTCCTTCCTAAAAACTGACATCTTGTCTCCTTATTTCGATCAGGTAAATGAAGCCATTTGACAAAACTTTCTTCTAGAGAAATGTCCCTCTATGTCTTACGAATCCATCGCTTCAAGAATCGGATCGATCAGAGCTCTATAGCTCAAGATATCTCCAAAATACTGAAGTCTGTTCTTCAGACCCGAGGGTGAACACTACATCGAGCTTCACTCTAGAAATTGAAAGTCTTAGAGGCTAAATTGTCGATTGACTCCTTCATAGCATTAGTAGTCCCATGTCTCTAGTTCATCACGAATTAAAAATCACCTCATTTTGATTTCTACAAATCAAGATATCATCAAAAAACTGAAGAATGTTCAGTGGAATAATACCAGTTCATATCCTTTAAGAACACACTTACCGTACCCGTCTCACTCTTTTCACTTAATCTCTCTCCATACAATTCAGATTACTTCTATTTCTGGTGTAGATAGAGAGAAAGTTCTTACGAATCCAACGGTTCAAGAATCAAGTCATTTGGAGGTCTAGAGAAGAAGTTATGGCTAAAATAATCCAACATGTTCATATCTTCACCTGAAATGTACATGTCTCAGTAGAAATGCCATAACTTTTGCTACAGAGGTCCAATTGACTTCGTTTTTGGACCATTGGAAAGAGGACTTCTGGATTTAAAACTTTTATGAAGACCTAGAAAGCCAATTCTATCGTCTAACTTCTGTATCGTCTCACTTTCCTTTCATCTTAGTTCTATCGTCTGCTTTTTGCGTCTGCTTTTCTGCGTCTGTTTTTCTGCGTCTGTTTTTTTTGCCAAGAATGTCTCCACTTATAAGACGCATAAATTTTGACTCCGATATCCAAAATTTACAAACTTTATACCGTTAGAAAGATAAAAGAAAGATCTACAACTTTTTATAAGGAAATTGTGCCAAAATCCATCTTTATCAATCCCAATTTTGCCCCTAAAGTCTGAAGACAAACTTTTCATTCATACACCAACGCTGCACCCAATCCTTCACTTTATGACAAAATTTGAGACTCTTAGACACAGAATTGAAATTCGATGTCTTCACACAAAATGTAGTCATATATCTCTAGTTTAATCCAAATTAAGAATCATCTCGTTTAGATTACTAGAGAAAACGTTGTGGCTAAATGACTGAAGCATATTCAGTGAACATTTTCCAGATCTCTACCAATCTTGTTTCTAAATCTTTCCTTATTACAACTCATACCAAGATCACTCTTTCTACTCCTTATTTTTAATAAAAACACATTTAATATCAATTAAACCCGAAAGTTGTCAATGAATGCATGTACACTTTTTTTTTTGTAAAAACATTCTGTATTTATGTGCATAAAGGCTAACATGATGCATGAGCAAGAGAATGCATTGTCTCAATATCTCTTTGAGCTCAAATGGACTGAAATTTCTGGTCACAACCCTTAATATGGGGACGGAATGTTACACGTGGACATAAAACCTTCTCCTGACTGCCTGCTTGTGGCACACGAGATCCAAAAAGTGAACTCGTTTCGTTCACGGTGTAAACTTTGGTTTCTCTATTTTGCTCCATGGAACACTTGAGCCAATTGTTTGTGCATTTGCATTTTTATATGTCAAGTTATGATGCAATTTGAGTGTTATGCTTTGATGAGAAATTACATCCAATATGTTCTATGTGATGATGTGTTAAATTATGAGATGTGAATTGGAATTTTGAATGCTGAAATTTCATTGCTGGATTAAGACAAGACATGTATGCCTATATGAATATTCATATATGTTTGATTGTGTATCTCATTGCCAATGGATATAAATATATTAGCCACTAAGTTGTGTAACTCAACCCATAATTTTTCCTCCTTAGGTGCAAAACGAGAAGATTAGCGATCCTTGCAAGGCATTCGGAAACTTCAATATAGCTAGAAATCTTTTGTTTTAAGCTAGTGACTGTTTTGAATAGCTTTATAGGCATATCAAACATGAGCATCCTTTTTTATTTTGTATTAATTTTGATGTATATGTTGATATGTAAGTAAATCTTGTTCAAACATTTACTTTGTTTAGAAATGAGAATGCGAAATTGAGAAGTTCCTTTTGTGTATGATTATATTATTTTAAAGGTTGAGTATAATGGATGTGGAAGTGGAATGTGTATGTGCATATTCTTTGTTGTTGAGATTGCAAATTGTTGTTAGTATTAGAATAGCATGTTAGAGTTGGAAAGATTGTATGTGATGAATCATTTGAGGTGAGATTCAGGGTTTAACAAAAAGTACTTAGTAGTTGAATTGATATAAAGAGATATTGCATTTTGTAAGCTTTCATAGGTAAAGAAATTATGTTTTGAATTAAAAGGAAAAACTACATCAATCTAGGTAGAATTAGCTAAATTTCTTATGAAAGTTGTAGCTTAACTTTCTAGCTTTCCAACAGTATAAAGTATGCAAATTTTGGATATCAGAGTTGAGAGTTATGACCATTACAAGTTAGGATGTCGAAGAGGATGTATATACGAAACAACTATAATAAATGAAGTAATATTGCACTAGAAGAGGTGAATTTGAGGAGATTATGAGTAAAAGGGATGTTAGAATGGAGTTAGGATCCATTGGAGGAGTCTTGGAGGGTGAAAATTTTCTTTACACGCAAAGGTTACACGGTCAGGATGTGTATATTCACACTAGCCGTGTATTCTTGATGCAGAAAAATTTCCAGACCCAAAGGTTACACGGTCTGTTCGTATAGTTTCACACGGCCTGTGTTTTGACCCTCCCAATTACAAAATTTCATTTCTAGTTCTTCACAAAATTTGTAGATCCAGAAGTTCTCTTCGAAATCGTCTAAAGAATACCTTAATCTGATATCTCTAAGGAAAGTTATGCTAATTGTCCCGAAATAAGTATAACGTGAAATGAGGACATAAGCATGGTTGATTCTTTTGACCATAACTTCATAATCCGACCTCCAAATTAAGTGATTCTTAAAGCAATAAATTCTTGACACATTTTCCTATCTCTCAATAAATTTTGTAGCTTTTGTTTTCTATTTGAAAAAGATTGATGGAAGGAAAATGAGGGATCGGTTGGAAGGGCATAACTAGGTTATGAACACACTTTGGATTTTTAAGCATATCTTGAGCTATAGAACTCCGAATGAGATGGTTCTTATTTCAAAATAAACTAGAGACATAGAGCTACAATTGTCTTAAAGAAGTCAAATTGTGATGTTGATGATTATCTACTGTAGGCAAGCTAACCTTGTGAGATGACGACAAAGTGAGGGTTTATTGGAATAACCCTACAAGGAAACTCGCTCACGCTTTTCAACTCCAGAAAGATAGTTGGGCTCTGGGAATGGGGCCCAACAATAACGCTAAGTAATAGTTGATAAATGAGGACAAAAGAAATTCACAAACAAATTTTATGAACTTGTATTAGACGTTGCAAGTAGACGTTCACTTTAAAGCTTCAACAAAGCTTTAATAAAAAAACCTAACGGTGTTACTATAAAGTAATATGCATAAAGTAATCACCAATAGACTTAAATTTTTGCTAATTAAAATATTTCTTCTTCAAAATTTCTAACATGAACACGGGTCACCACACTATCATGTACTTACTAATGCCCAGAAACACAAATAATCAATTATACTCGAGAGTGTAGTTAATAGTGTCCAATAAAACCTTAATTACACTCAGTTTTGTACATGCATTGTGTAGCAATTTATGTCCTTCACATTGTCCTTTTAAAAATTTAAACAAGAACACAATTAACTGATCATGTAGTTAACTAGGTTAAACAAAACCTTTAATAGATGCAATTTGATGCACAATCGAGTACCAATCCTTGTACTTCACATTTTTCCTTCAAAATTTCTAACATCAACATGGTTAACCTCATGGTCATGTAGTTAATCATCTTCAACAAATCTTTAATAGCAGTACAACCTTTAATAGACATAGTTTGAAAAATAGTCATGTACCTATATATTGTCAATGCAAATTTTCTAATAAAAACATAGTTAAGCACATAGGAGTGTAGCTATCCATTTTTAATAAAACCTTTAAAGGACATAATTAGTTACTCAGACATTTACCAATTCGTATCCTTCACGTTGATGCTTGGTATTATTTTTACTTAATCATTTATCACTGAAGCTAATAGTTATTATTATTACATCATAGTAATCTTTGTAAATAAATGTGGTACTGAGTTCTAGAATAGTTTTTATAGAGGCATGATGTTCTTTTTGTTCATTCAATGTATTGCCATTTAAAAGTGTATGCTCTGCTTATTTATAATGAATTGTGATATTTTTGTATATAGATAAAGGATTCAATAAATAGAATAATAATATAGCTCATTATAATTTGTACTCAAAGATAGTGTTCTAATTTTCACTAAAGTTGTTAATATTGTTATTATATCATGGTAATTTTTTTTCACAACTTTGGTATTGGATGTATTACGTCCTAGCATAGTTTGGATTGGGGCATGATATTACTTTCACTTAAAAGAGTATCTTTTGTTTATCTATAATGAATGATGATGATTTTAAAGTGTAGATCTTGCTTATTTGTAAAAAGTGATGTTACTTTTTATTAATGTTTTAAAAACTGAACCCGTTTGGCCGATTTTATAATAAAAACCTTCCGATTTTATAATAAAAACCTTGAATTGACTAATTTTTTAGTTAGATTAGTTTAATAATCTTTGTTGTTAGAAACCAATTAGTTTATTAATTAATCAATCGGTTTTCGTAAACCAAATCAATCAGTTTTCGTAAACCAATAAGATTTTATAAAGAAAAATAAACTGATTAATTTTTATTTAATAACCTTTTTAAATTTAAATTTAAATTTTTCAATAGATAAGAATAATCTAGTTTCACTTCCTTTTCATTAAATTATTAATGATATTTTTTTCTACATTGTGTGGATTGTAATACAATGAGACATAGTGTTGCTTGTGCTAACTTCTATATAATACGCTCTAAATATGGACGCACTATCAAAGTAATTCACCACCCTAATAAGAATGATATTGTGTAATAATACATAGTGTAATAATACATAGATGACATGAAAATAATTTCATAATAAATCACTGCAGTCCTTGTTTGATACATAGTAGTTTATTCCAAACTTAAGTTACAACGAAAACAGAAAGTAGTTTCCATGAATGTCTACTGTCTACTGTCAAAGTAGTTTCCATGAATGTCTACTGTCTACTGTCAAAGTGTCTTATTTTTTCTCAATAACAGAGTTCCGAATGGCCACCACCACCACCAGGAAGTTACAAAGCATTTTTCCTTTCTGAAAATGCAACTGCTTCTACCATCTTTGGTTGGAAATTTGTGACGTACCCTAGTAGTAGTGGGTGAGACACGTATCTGTAAGAGTGACTAACTACCTACCATCCAGATTCATCACCATCAGAAAATAAAAAAGCATCACATTGATTGATTGATCGGGTTGGAGTACCCTCTTCTCACCTGTTCCTTGGTCCACTTATTTGTGTGAACCCTAGGTAAACGTATGGGTTGGTTTTGACAAAAGCTGCACTTGATGATTCCACGAAAGACCTGCCTCAGCAGCAGTGGTTTATGACATTAATTTGTCCCTTCCAGGAAATTTTCATTTATAATTCCCAATATTGTTCTAAATTGACAAACTGCAAATCAAATTTGAAAAATAGGTTGCACACTTCAGACTTTATGCTGCAATTTCCAGATATATAGCAGGGTTGTCCCCCACTTGTCAGGATAGAAATTGGCAGTGGCCATCAATACCAGTAGTAGAAATAATAATTTTGTAATGATTGATATTAATATTTACATCAATGCATCCGAGGTACAGGAAAGAGTCTTAAGAATGTGCTTAATCCGTGATTTTGTTAAAACGATCAAACACTCAACTTGCTGCTCGTTAATTTCTTAAACTGGCAGGGAATTAATTTTCTTCAAAATGATAAAACTTGCATTGATCTGACGATACAATACAAATACAATTCCTATACATGTATCCCTGACTGACCTACAAAGAAAGGTTCAGGTCTAACGTGCTATTATTAATACCTCCGTCTTCATCTTCTTTCTTTTCCTTCTTCTCTCCGTCATCCTCGCGTTCTTCTTGTCCTTGTCCTTGTTTTTCTACTGCAATGGACGTACCTGCATGGTGTCCCTTGGCAGGAGAATATCCAATGAAATCTTCGGGTTGGAAAGACCAGCCGTTAAAAGAGGTTGAGACCTTGTGCTCTTGATGATGCTGATTTATGAGATGATACTGATGATGAGGATGAGGATGAGGATGAGTAGATGGGTTATCCCGTGATCTTCTCATAAGATATTCCCTCATTTCTCTGGTGCTTCTTATCAAAGCATAGAACTCTTCCATCTCCTTTTCTTCTTCTTCAATGCTCTCCTGATGTTCTTGCACCTTCCTCTTCCTCCCTCCGTTGTCGCCATTATTATCTTCCATAATACAATGATACATGGAAACAACTCTATGTCTTTATATATAGAGACGAGAGAGTAATTAATGTTGCTGATAACAAACTAATGGCTTAGTAGTTAGTAGGTAGGGTCGAATAGTCAATCTTTTTAAGAGTAATTGAGAAGTGGCGTCAATGTGATACCTCATAAAGCTGACGAATGACTTACGACAGCGTCGTCATGTGACAGCTGATCCTTGAACTCTGATCCTGATTCACGGCCAAAGCCATTGTGATTCTGAAGAATATGATGATAAGATAAGATTAGGGTGACGTATACGTTATATTGTTGTATCAATCATCCGATGCCAATGGCACCCACTCCAATGCACAGCAGTTTCCTCCAACCTATGTCTTCCTTTTTTTTGTGTGTGCATAATTTGAATTAGAACAACTGTATTTTATAAAATAAATCTTTCAATTATATTCTTTTATGTTTGATTTTATTGAACTGATCCACTAATTTTAATGATTTTCATAGAAATTCTCACGCAGGTGTTACTTCAAACATATGATCCTTTTGAACTCTGTAGACTTGTGTATGCGCTCCATATAGAATCATTGCAGGATCGTCTCTTCCATTTCATGTAGACAGGCACACAGTTCTTCCAAGTCTGGACACAATTGCATATACGGAGAGCTTCTGGGTTCACGATGCAAGAGAAGAAAGAAAACATTTTCAGAGATTGTTTTGGGGGAAATGAGGGCAGCAAAACGAGTAGAATTATTGAACTTTCGGCTTAGGAGGCCAGGAGTCTTTTAATTTGTTAATAAGGTGGATCTTAATTTTGGACATGTACTTCAAGATTGAAGAAAAAAACTTAGAAAACCAGATAAGAGAAACCAAAAGTTATGAACAAGTGAGGAGGGTGAGTAAATCCATAACCATAAATCATTCAGAAGTATCTAGGATTGATTTATTTGATCAATGATTGCCCACCAAACAGCCCAAACTGTAACCATGAGGGGCCAGATGTTTGCCACCATTGATATGTCGATTGGCAATGATGAACCAAGCTGCGCTGGCAAATCCAAAAGCTCGAAGACATTTTCCTGAACAGTTAATGAGATAGAAGTATACTGTACCATCAAGCTATTGCTCACATAACACCTCCACGTCTACAATGACTTGAGACCTACCTATGTAAACTGGCGTTTCGTTTTTAAAGTCCCAACTTGGCCAAAGATACACCAGAAGTCGGACAATAGTATGAAACATCAAACTCAAGTTGCTTATTTTTGGTAGAACTTGAAAGCTCTTTGGGACAAATGCTTCATGAACCCCCACAAAAGTTGGGAACAGATTTGTTGTTCCCGAATTGCTGTATCTGCTTAGCCTGAATAAATCCCAGTCATCCATTACAATAAATTGGATGGCTAGGATCTTAAAGGCACAGCGGGGCACAACAATTCGGGAAAAGCAAATCTGCTCCCACAAAAATTGGTGTTTTTGGTTGATATGAGAAAATAGGAAGCGTTCTTAATCTTCCGCCCATCGAACTCCATGTTTCGCCCACAAATAATATGCTCCAATTGGACCTCTACCTCCTAATTCGTACAGCTCCGGGGTAATGTGGTTCTTGTCCATTTCCTGCAGAACGGGAGCTAAGATATTCCATGAAGCTGCAACCTCATCACTTCTCATAAACAGATGGTTGTCTCCATCAATGACATCAAGAAGAAGTTGTTCATATGAATCAGGCACCTCCACATTGTACCTTTAGGATTGAAATAACGAGTTATATTGGTCACTATGAAAATAGATAATGAGGCGGTGCAAAACAACACTCTATTGGAGATATTTGGCTCATTGCTACAAAAGATGAGACGAGAAAAATGCTTACTTGTCCTTATAAAGCAGATTAAGTTCAGAAGCATCTAACTGCAATCCTAGTCCTGGAAGCTTATTGTTGATTTTGACTAAGATTGCTTCATCTGGAATGTCACGTAGAATAAGCTCATTTGTGGCCTGATCAATGTTATGCCCAATCCGTTCACGATAAAGGTTTCCAGGAACATGATGAAACTGTATCCGAATCTCCACTCTGCAGCGTATAAGTGTTATCAATTGTTTAGCCAATCACAAAGCCATTTGCTTCCTTGATATTTTTGAACTATGTAAACTTCAGAAAAATAAAAAAGAAGAGAAAAGTACTTATAGGCTTCAATAATTCATCCGATCTCTTAAGTTTAGGTTCGCTATTCATGTCTTACTGATTTATCCCCCAGCCTCAACCACCAACAACCATGCAGGGGCGCACACAGCAGGTAGGTGTTCTAAACACAATTTTGTACCCTATGAATCAATAACTAACCTCATCCAGGGTTTCACAATTACCCAAATATTAGACTCAAAAAGACCAACCAAAGAGTGAGTAAAACTCAAAATCATTTATTTCAGTTTTGGTAAAACATAGAAAGTTCAAGCATATTGGTTGTACTGCACACTACATTTAGCTTTTACCTGTGTTGGATGAGTCCAACTCCAGTTTTTATCAGAAAAGGAACACCATCCCAGCGTGCATTATCAATGTACAAAGCAGCACCAAAAAATGTGGGTGTTAGACTATCCAAATTTACATCAACTTTGTCTCCATAAACAGCCTTGTATTGGCCAAGAATAACATCATTAGGACTCAATTGCCGAATTGATCTTAGAACCTTAACCTGCAGAGAAGATTCCGTCAATATGAGGAAAAGGACAAGTTTTCCCAGCAACATGACTCTGGTAGAAAGAGCAGACACCTTTTCATTTCGAATATCTTCACCATCAAGACTAATAGGTGGTTCCATGGCAAGAAGTGCTATTGTCTGTAGAATATGACTATGCACAATATCCCGAATGATCCCATAACCCTCAAAATACCTGCTTATGTTGGAAAAAAACAATTTGATGCTATAAGCAGAGATACCTAGAGTTAGGCATACTTTAGTTTAGGAAAGTTTTTTGGAAAGAAGCATTATTTATGACAACCTTCCTGTCTTGATGCCAAAGTCTTCTGATAAAATTACCTGAACAATGCCAAGATACACAGCATAATTTACAAGCAATTAAAAGTTTGAGCTTCATGAACCATCAGAAAATGAAACTATTAACAAACCAGGAAGCAAAATGCAAATTCAAAGAAAAAATCACCTGTACATTGCGGATATAGGTTCGGCTCCACAATGGCTCAAAGACCATATTAGAGAATCTAAGGACTGTGAGGTTCTCAATTAGATTCCTTCCTAGAAGATGGTCTATCCTGGAACAGATTCAATTTATATCATAGAAAAGTAACTCAGGCAAGGCAGGCGGTCATACGCCAACAGAACAACAACACATAGGTACAGAACAGGCTTAAGTAATGTGATTAGTCACCTGTATAATTGCTTCTCCTCAAACTTGGAAAGAAGAGATTTAGTTAACTGACGAGAAGACGAAGCATCAAACCCAAAAGGTTTTTCAATTATTACACGATTCCAGCCCTTAGAGGCTTGAGCATGATCCGCAATAGTGGATGCAACATCAAGAAGAGCTTCTTGAGGCACAGAAAGGTAAAATATCCTGTTTGCTTCACATTCCCCCTGCATTGCATGAACTGTTAAAACTTAAAAGTTGTTTGGTAAAAAAAAACATCTTATGATGTGCTGAACTCAGTATACCTCAATCTCCTTCATCCTGGCATTTAGCTTTGACATTCCTTCTCTATTGTTATATCCTCCATTGAGGTAGTATGTTCTACTAAGAAAAGCTTCCATTTTGTCACCACAGTTCTGTCTGCAAACATTTTAAATTTCCCACTGTTAATGCAACATTTAAATATGTATGGTCCGATGCATCTATTTGTGTTCTTAACTTTTACAATCATTGTTTCTTAAGCGCCAACTCAGAATTCATAATACATGTTGTAGGAATAACAAATATCTAAACAAGTTCACACAATCATATTTGTGGAACATAGGATTTGCAGTAATGAACTCCAGTGGAAAGAGATTGTTAAAAAAGTTTCATAAAGACAAGAGAAACCTCACTGATGATCAATACGACAAGTCAAAGTTGAAGCTATAATGAATCTCAGCTCATCATCTGTCAAATTCTTTCTTGAATAACCAAAGATACCAACATCCTGCAGCAGTTGAATTGATAATAGTAAGAGAAGGATACTCATTGGATAGAGTGGAAAGTTTCTTTAAAGTAGGTAACAAATATCAGTCTCCAAGCAATCAAGTTCGAAAGACATCATTACATATATAGTGGCATTCAAGATAATCTGTTTGTACCAGGTATGTGCCGAACAACAATATGGTGGGGAGAAGCAAGGAGGTTAACGTCAATTTGATGTGCGAGTACATGTATATGTGCATGCCAGTATGTACCAAGAATGAAAACGGGATTGGGGATAGCTAACCTCTGGTAGAAATCCACTGTAATACAGAGCAAACAATGCAGGAAATATTTTCCCCCTAGCCAGCTCACCAGTAGCTCCTATGACGGCAATACACAGAGAAGCAGCTCCACCACTTCGAGTTGGAAATTTCAAGGAGTGTGTTTGTGGAAAAATTGGAGGAGACACAACTAAAGGGACTGCAGTAAGCATTAGATAAAAACTTGGTCAGAACATGCTTCAGGTTTTGAAGTTTTCACCATTTCTTCAACATAATCTACACTCAGTTGTGTATCTAGCTCTTCACCCTTGCATTATTCCATGTCTGGGTGATGAGTTCATATTTTGAAGTAGAGAATGCTTAAACTGAAGCATTACTTACCATTGCCAACGTTAACTTTTGGGGCTTCCTCAGGAATTTGATCTCCTTGTGTTGAAGTTGTTCCCAAATGATTAGTCAAGTGCTGCCTCTCTTGATTATGAACAGTTCTAAACTGCTTTGGACATCGAGGGTGTTTATTTTGCTTCTGCAGATTAAGGCTATCAAGTATCCATCTTTTCAAACCGCAGAACCTCTGCAAGAACTTTAGACCTCCAGCGTTAAGCATAAGGCGACTATGTTCCGATGAATCAAAATTCGTCGACACCACCTACGTATACAACAACCAGCTCTATGTTCCATTAAACAGAAATGAAGAATACATGGGAATGGCATGCAATACAGATCCCACAGACCAAAGGGACTTACTTCATCGAACTCCTGGACACTGATCTAAACGAATCACAAAGGAATCAGCACACACACACACTTATCGCTCAGAGTGGCAGAAACAAAATCACTAAGCAATCAAGTTCAGGCGGATTCAGGAAGAGGGTAGAATCCTAGATGATAGTAAACAACATGCATCTCCATTTTAATTGTCGTCATCAACTCATTTACACCAGTTTTTGAGCCAATGATCATTTTGGATTTACACCGAGTGAACGAGTAGTCTTCAAGAAAACTAATCATAACACAAACAACATCTAGAAACAAAAACTGTAGCAGTAAAAGGAAGCACGAGATCTTGTCAAAAGAGAAGTCAAAATACTCTCGAGTATCACTGCTACTTGAAACTCTCACTAAAACCCATTTGATAATAAGTTAATTGTCACTGACCCGCATAGTCATAGCACGCATGGCGTAAGGTTCACGGGGAGAAACTCTTCGGCCACCGTAGCGCCACGTCGCCGGTGTAGTAGTCGAAGATTCCAATAAGGGTACAGATAGCAGAGAGTACGACATGGACATCATTCCCGGGTCTGAAAGATGTTCCTTTTGGGTTATTGGAGAGGTTTAGAAGGCTTAAATATGGAGACAAAAAAAATGTAGAAGACGATTGCAATTTAGCTGCCATAGTCTCGGGTCCATGTGATTGGAACACTTGCTGATGTTTGTGATGAGATCATAAGAAGCAGAACTTTAAATCATTTATTTTTAGATTAATTCTTGTTTAAAGGTCTCTGTGAAAAATAAAACTTTAACTTGATATAATTTTAACTTTAAATTTTAAACGGCTGTATATATAAAGACAATTTAAACTAATAATTTCACTTAAACTAAAAAAGATTCTTACTAACTTACCTGTCCCTTAATCATGTGGTTGGGAGTTCGACTCCCACCTATAAGAATGAAACGTTCCTTGTGGCCAATCATTTACTGTTTAGTGCGAACTCTCGTGACAAGTCTAGATTAATCGAACACCCACATGGTGCCGGAAACCGGATGATTTACACAAAAAAAGACTTTTGGCTAACGGAAAAAGTCAAAAAAAGTTACACTACAGTAAATAACACTAAACTAAAACGATACCGTTTCTCTTAAAAAAATTTATCTTCGCAAAATTAAAGAAAATAAAATAATACGGTAAAGATAGACTTATAAAAATATTAATATCAAAGAATTCAGATTCGATCTCCTCTCCGGCTACTCCAACTTTACCAGGTAATCATTAGATCTCCAACTTCTGTTTCCCGGTATTTGCAAATTTGTCACTACCCTGTTTGGGTTCCTATAGAATCTGAAGGAAAGTTTCTAGGGGCTTTTGTCTTGCAGAGATCTGCAATGTTTTATCTTTTCTTTTTGTTTGAGGGTGACTTTTTTTTTTGTTCATTCGTCTAATGAGCTATAGTTTGTGACTTATAGTGGATGATAATATGCGTAGATTTGCTAATACAATTTATGGAAATTGTTTTGCAAACGAGTTCTGTTATTTTTCTTAACTATATTTTAACCTCTCAGTTTTAGCTACTGGTTTCCTGAGTCATCGTTGTGAAAGTTGTGACCTTGAAAAGAATTGGAGTCAGAGGCAAATCTCGGTGAAAGCATTTCGCTTTTTTTTTATGTGCAAACGAATTGTAACCCTTATTGTCTTTCGTTCATGCAGATTTAGGGATACAGCTTCATTGATTCTTTCAGTTCAATAGGATCACCAGGCAACAGTTCTCATGCAGGTTCATCCTTTAATTGGCTTATTTACTTGTTTTTCTCATTTTCTTGAAATATGATCCTGATAAATAAAGTGTTCTGGGACCATGAGGGTATATGTAGTAGTGCTCCAATGCACATCATTCTGTCTCACAGCTTTCTGGATACCATTTGTAACTAGTTGGGTCGTATGCAAATTCTTGCATAGATAGAATAGATTATCATAGTAGGAACAACAGTTATGTGACTGCTTTGTTCAGGCATCAAGGGCAAGGTTATTCAAGGAGTACAAAGAGGTGCAGCGAGAGAAATCTGCTGACCCAGATATCCAGCTAGTCTGTGATGATTCCAACATTTTCAAGTGGACTGCTCTTATCAAGGTTGGTGTAAGCTAAAATGAATATGGGGCAAACTGGTGATCCACCCTGGTGGATTCATATATAATTTCTCATCCTATGTACAGGGCCCATCTGAGACTCCTTATGAGGGTGGGGTTTTCCAGCTTGCTTTTTCTGTTCCAGAGCAGTATCCTTTACAGCCTCCTCAAGTGCGGTTCTTGACAAAAATATTTCACCCAAATGTGCACTTTAAGGTACAGGCACTTAGACCCAGCCGGTTACTTCATTCAAATGTGCACTTTAAGGCATAGATACTAGATATGACCTAGTTAATTTTCTATCTCAGGATCACGAGCATTGTTGAGAAGGATCTAATAGATCAAATACATCTTAAGAGTGCTTAATTCAATTATTGAGTTTGGTCTCTCATTTTGTTTTTATTTACATTTTCAAAGAATCTCATCAACCTTAATATGATTTTAAGCAGTTTCGAGTTATATACTCCTAATTAATCAAAAAACAAAAAGATATTATGGGATTAGAATTAATGATCGACTTAATAGGTATTACATAAGGGCAGTCATGTAATTCATCTGCTAGACATCTCATATTCTTGAATTGTTTAAAACCAATTTTTAGGAACTACACAGAGTGTTTCTTTTGTTTTGTTGTGTTAGTTATTCTTTCCCAATCCTCTAAGTCTTTGTTTGGTTGGACGTAAAGTTTTTAATGGAATGGAACATAAATAGATGTAATATTAGAAAATTATTTTTTGGGAGGGATGGAATGATTCATAATGTAATATAATGAAATGTTGTTTGAATGAAGGATTTATAATGTAATATAGTGTATCATTATATTCCATCCTAAATTTCCCAAATTAGAGGTTTTTATTTTTACTATTTAGGATGGAATGGGATGTAATATGAAACCCTCCTCTTCCATCCCATTTAATTATAAACTTTCCTTCCAAACGATGGAGTAATATTACATTTTATTCCATTCTATTAATAAACCCTCAACCAAACAAACCCTAAACTGTGGCAGAAAAACATTCCTATGTCATAATCAATGCAAGGGAAGAATGAAATGCCAATCAATAATAACCCTCAACCGTCCTCTCCACCCCTTTTATCTCAATCAACAAATTGCCATTTTCTCTTGTAGCAAAGAAAGTGAAATTGTGATGATTCATGCAAGGTTATGGTTTTGAATATTCCAGTAAAATCTTGATTATATGTAAAGATTTGAAAAGCTTGCGTACATATTGATTGGTGGCCTTTTGGGTTTGTGCTATAGAGAAGGTTATAAATTTTCAGGATTCCTAAGCAGCTGCTAAATTTCTAACTGAATGGCTATCTTCTGTTTGGTGTAGACTGGAGAAATATGCCTTGATATCTTGAAGAATGCATGGAGCCCAGCTTGGACACTTCAGTCTGTTTGTAGGGCTATAATTGCTTTGATGGCTCACCCGGAACCTGATAGCCCTTTAAATTGTGATTCTGGTAAGTTGATCTGTGCTTAATTATTTCCTTCTAGCATCTTCTGTTACGTGTGAGCAGAAAGAATATGAAACTATCCTTCTCATAGATAAGAATCCCCAAATCTTGACTTTATGCCAATAGGTGGGTGATAATTTGGTAGTTATAGTTCTAAAATTTTGACGCATAAAAAAGAAGGTGAAAGCGAGCTACCGTGCCGATTCTTTAAAAGTTAATATGAAAAAAAAGAACAATATCTCAAATACAACCTCCTGATGTGGTTAGGTAGAAGTATGACAAGGGAAGAACATTTTGGAAGTCAGCTTAGCTAACCTTTGGTTTAATGCCTTTGCTTCCAAATTCCAATTGCTGTTTAGTTTCATCAATTTCCATTCAGAAGTATTTCCTTAGAACACGGTTGTGCTAGTATGGAACTAGCCCACCAATTCCAACTCTTGAATGAGCTGAATAACATGGATGTGTAGTGTTTGACAATAACTTGTCACTGAGCATTTGTGCAGGAAATCTTCTACGATCTGGTGATGTTAGAGGGTACCAATCAATGGCAAGGATGTATACTAGACTTGCAGCCTCTCCCAAGAAAGGATGAGCCAAGTCATCTACTGTTTCAGCTCTTCAGGGCATGCCATTGCAGTAGTTATAATATATGGCAACCAAATTCTATTGAGTTGTTAGACATTGGTCTGTGCTCTGTAATTCTGAATTTGACATCAGACAATAAAGTTCAAATCCAAAAGGTCGAGTGGTAAAACCACCATATACCGCTTAAGTTGTTATTAAATATAAATTATTAGTATAATTCTAATTTAAAATATTTTTGTGTTAATATTTAATTATTACATTTTTAATTTAATCTTTAAATTTGGCTAATCATTTGATAATAAAATTAAATATAAGGTAGCAAAGAAAGGTTTAACATAAAGGGGTTAGAATTTCTATTAAACTTCAGTAAGGATGGTCCAATTAGGGAGGTCGATAGTATAAACACACTCACCATGCTTCTCAATTTAACAAAAGTTTCATACTTCAATAACTTAGTTAAGATATATGTCACCTGATTTTGGGGCTCATAATACTTCAAACTCAATCTTCTTTTTATATACTAGGTTCGCGAAAAAATAAAAGTGAACTTCAATATACTTGCTTCTTCCAAGTGTAATTGGATTCTAAACGAAATTAATTACAAACTTATCTTCAAAGTTCAAATGTGTGTATCAACTCTGTTCCATTGAATCCAAGCCATCCATTTGTGTGAGTCTCAAATAAATAGATGGCTTGGATTCAATGGGATAGAGTTGGTACACACAGTTGGGGACAGAGGATCTCATGTCCTTTGAGTTGGCACATGCATTTGATTCAATAAATTGCCTAGCCAAATTGCTTGACAGACGCTAGAAACTGTAGCAACGTACTATGCTCCACATGTGAAAAGTGCAACAATATTTAACTTCTTTGATGACCATGAGCAAGGTGAAATACTTTAGCTAAAACAATAACCTGAAGTGCTTTTATGATCATTCAAATCTCCATCTCAATCACTATCAGAGTATCTACCCAAAACACAAATAGCAGAAGAGAGGTAAACCAAACCAAACTCTTGAGTGCCTTCCAGATATCACAAGATACATTTTGTTACTTGCAAGAGAGATTAATGTGGCAACTCCATGAATCTACTAATTAAAACAACTCCATAAGAGATATCCAGCCTTGTACAGGTAAAATATCTCAAACTTCGTACAATTTTCTCGACGTAATTAGCATCAACAAGTGCCCTTTCTCCTTGTTTTTGTCAAATTTGTACCAACCTCCATGAGAGTTCTTGCTAGATTGCAATTTGACATATGAAATGTCTTTAAAAGTTCAACAATATACCTTTTTTTAGAGATACAAATTCCATCACTCTTTTGAATTTCTTCAATGCTAAGTAGGTACAACATTAAGCCAAGATCTATCATTTCAAATTCTTGCATTATAGACTGCTTGAAGGCTTCGATCATGGTAAAATTACCGTGTGTGAATATTAAGTCATCAACATATAGAGACATAAGCAGGATGTCACCATAATTGTTAACTTCCATAAGGCATGCTCTAAGGGACATTTGTTTAAACCATTGCTGCTTAAAAACGAATCAATGTGCTTATTCCAAGCTCTTGAAGCGTGTTGAAGGCCATATAAGGGCTTTTGTAACTTGTACACGATATTTTTACTTCCTTGCTTCACAAAACCAGCAATTGGGCTACTTAGGAAGGCTGATTTCACATCCACTTGATGGACTTTCAATGATTTTGTGTAGCCAAGACAATCAATAATCTGATAATTTCCATATGAGTAACTAGTGAAAACATCTCTTGATAGTCATACTCAGGTTGTTGTTTGAATCTCTTTATCGTCAACCACACCTTGTGTCTTTCGATCTTTGATACCAAATTTGTTGAAAAACAAAAAAATGGGAAAGAGACAAACCAAAGAACAGAAAAATAAAAGATAAATTTGTTGTCTTTTGTTGCTACTAATCTCTAAAATAAAGACAAATGAGAAATGCCAATATATATGGATTTATAGTAAAACAAATACAACAAAAAAATTGTCTAAACAAAATTGTAACTAGCTGATTATAAGCAAAAATATTGATTAAAGAAAATAAAGCAAACATATCACAAAACTCAGTTAAATTTTGGATCACTTCTTAACCCATGTACTTGATTTAAAGTTTGTAAACACCAGTTATACTTGTAAACTCCATCTTCATTCTTTACTTCACAAAACCAATGTTTTGTTTGACAAATATTTTTTCTTCAAGTGGTCATTTAGGAATGTGTCTTCACATTCATTTGATGGATCTTCCAATGATTTTATGCCGCCAAGGCAATCAATAATGTAATAGTTTTCATGCGAGTAGCTGGTGAAACGTTCTCTTAACAGTCGCACTCAATCGTTGCTTGAATCTCTTTGCCATTAATAGCACTCTCAGGAATCCCACATCGGACAACTATAAGATCATTAAACAATTTATAATAGTATGCAAACTTCCTCCTCTTGAGCTAGCTTTTGGGGATGAGTTAGGCACTTTCTAACATGGTATCAGAGCCAAGTCAGTTTGTCTCGATGGTTTGGGGCGGTACTCGGTTATATCCCTTTGCCCAATATGTCCATCAGATGTCCAGTCCTTCTTTGGACTGAGGGGGGTGTGTCAGGAATCCCACATCGGACAGTTATAAGATTATTAAACAATTTATAATAGTATGCAAACCTCCTCCTCTTGAGCTAGCTTTTGGAGATGAGTTAGGCACTTTCTAACAGGCTATTTTCTGATTTGCAAGAAGTTATGCATTCTATACACGCCATCCTCTTTGATCTTATGACTACGACTTTC
>JANIPM010000007.1:31766995-31778096 GCA_027478405.1 Erythroxylum cassinoides
GAAAATTGTGAAGACGAGACTTCGTAATAAGATGGAAGATGAATATCTCTCTGATTGTTTATTAGTGTTTATTGAAAGAGAAATTGTTGAAACAGTTAGTACAGATTTATTGATAGATGATTTTCGTGATCTAAAAGAATGGCGTGTTGCATTTTGATTATTTATTAATAATACTATATAATTGTATTATTTTTTTGCATTTAGATGTTGGCCCCCGGCCCCCCCTTAGAGTTGAGTCTGGCTCCGTCCCTGCTTGAGCTAACTTTTGAGGATAAGTTAGGCACTACTAACAAGCACCTTGTGTCTTTCAACCTCCCCATTTGATATCATTTTGGTTGTGAAAATCTACTTCACATTGATAGCTGTTATGGGTTTCGTTGTAGGATCGTGTCCCGGGTCGTCACGGGTCGTTGGACGGGGTAATCTTCTTCAATGCTGTCTAAGTTCCTAAAGCTGGTGTTTCGGCCTTTCCTTGAACGACCTATAGTGAATTGAAGAAAAATATGATTGTATTAAAGAAAGCTCATTAGAAGGAGCTGTGACCTCTTGTGATTTGTAATGAAATTCTGCTTGTCTTATTCATAAACATGTTCTCCTTATAAAGAGATTACATGATTACGTAGTAGGAATAACTCCTTAATTGGAACCTTTACTTAAGGCCTTAATTTAGAACATTACAATCAGAATAATATCTTATTTAATAACATCTATAAAATTATTGTTGCCATTTGTGATGTTGTTGCCATCTGTGTTATGTTGACCACGCCTTGCATAACTTCTGCCAATGAATGCGTCTCTAACATTACTCCCTTCCTAGAGACAGAGCTTGTCCTCAAGCTCAAAATCTGGATAAGAAGCTTGTAAATTAGGAATTGTTTCCCAAGTAGCATCAGATTGAGGCATTCCACTCTATTGAACTAAAACCTCCCAAATGCCACGGTTGAGACGAGAATGAAGGATGCTATGGGGAGTAGGAATTATATGACCATTCTCTGTCATTGGTAGAGATAGAATAGTTGCAGGAGGTAGACCTTTAAACTCTTTTAACAGTGAGATATGGAACACGACGTGGATTTTACAACCCCGGGGTAATTCTAATTGTTGTCTTTTGTTGCACTTAACCTTCTGCTTCCACTAGTTGTTCTTAGTTGCTTGCTTACTGCCCATTTTAGCTTCCTCTTGTCTTCTTGGATTTGAGAAGCACATTCCATCATTTCTTTCCACGAAGATTGAAGAAACTAAGAATATTGTAGCACGCACTCACCGAATATCTATTTGACTACTTGATAAACTGTTACCTGATATTGAAAAGTTTACTGTGATAGAACAGAATTTACTGCAACTTCTACAACCAAGCCTTTTTTTTTCCTCGTGAGAAGAGATCAATCAATGGAAACTATACCCAGAAAGGATAGATTTGTGCAGAGTAATTTTCAGTCCATTGTCGAACTTCTAATTGTTTCAAGATAGCTATATTTTCTCTCACATATATGACGAGAAAGAAAAAAAAGAAAAATAGTAATATTCTCATATAGCGCATGAATTGGAGACAACTAACTATCAAAGATCAATTCTTTGCCTCCCATGTTGTGAGATCCCAATTAGGGTGTAAATTACACACACACATCACATATATGTAGTTTTCACCTATTTTCATATTTCCCTATACATGACCGTTTATCTCCTCCAAGATGCTCAACATGGATCAATAGTGCCTTGTGCCATGAATAATGGGGTTCCCTCCGACAAGCAAGACACCGGCGGAATGGTAAGGGTCTCAATTTCCCCATATGCATTCCAACAAAAGGGATTTGCCACAAATTGGCCTTGCGTGGGAAGCAGCTCTATATCTGATAGTATAATGTTGGTGCAGGGTACCGAATCGCTACAAGCTAAATGCATGGGTGGATTTCTAGTATCATATGTACCCTTAATGTTTGTGTACGATACATCAGAAACATATATTGCACTTGTTTGGTTACTGCAGTTCCTGGTTAAGCAGTAATATTGGTCTATCATAATAGGATTGCGCACATTGTCCATGTAGATGTTATGAAATCCAACTTTGGACACAGAGCCATATCCTCCTTGCCATGTTTTAATCCGAACACCATTGTCGGAGTTCCTGACGACGGAATCAGCCACCGTGATATTTGATACACAGGCCCCCGAATTCCGCACTCCAAGACTGCCAATGCTGCATGTGAAATTAACCAATATATATATATATATATATAGTGAGGGAGTTCATGAACTTGTTTCATTCTATGCTACTAGAAATGAAAAAGATTGTTGGTTGTCAAGTTCCATGAATTGTGTGCAGAGTGAAGCCATAGGTTTTCAATAGCATTCAAAAGACTGCCAATCCTGCATGTGAAATTAACCTATATATATATATATATCTCGTGAGGGAGTTCATGAACGGGTTTCATTCTATGCTACTATAGAAATGAAAAGATTGTTGGTTGTCAAGTTCCATGAATTGTGTGCAGAGTGAAGCCATAGGTTTTCAATAGCATTCAAAAGGTCTCTTGGTCCATCCTAACTGCATAGGTGAAGCTAGCAAGTTGAAAGCCGAACGTTTAGGATTCAGGAGTGGCGCCTAACTTTTGTTGAGTACTTTTAGGACGTGCATATAGATACCAGCTTGAGCAAGTAGCTAACCATCTAGAAAAGCATGTACCTTATTCCATGCCCTGGACCACACGTTATGTTCCTTATATCAACATTGTAACAGCCAGCTCCAATTGAAACACAGTCATCACCTGGAGGGAGTTGGAAGAAAAGAATCTTATTTGGGCTGTTAAAAGTTTGGTGGATGGAAATTAAGGTGATAAAAACACACACACACACACACACACATAATGGAATTACCATTTGATATTGCTGAGTTATATATCCGCACATTATTTGTGTTCTCTATGTGGATTCCATCTGTGTTGGGACTTAGAGCTGGTGATTTTATGGTTAGCATTTCTACATGAACATCGTGACAGTAATCAAACCGGAAATGGAACTGAGGACTGTTCTTGGCTTCAAGTCCTTGGACTGTCAAATTGGAGGTCATGAAAAATCTTATGGCCTGCAATTGGATAATTAAATGATGTTATCTTCTAAGAAACGTTGACATCATGTTGGTTAATTTCAAGGTTCACTTCTGTACTTACAACTGGGCTATCACAAGGACCGGGAAGTGTTGTTACATTTATCCCCTGATTGATCAACATGATATTAGTACTGGACATATGTTATAATGAATGGAGAGACATAGAACTAAAGAAACCAAGTCATAAATACTTGGGAATTTTGTGCGAAAGTGACCTACTTTGTGAGGCTTGCAAGGCAGATTCCACCATTTCTCTCCTCTTCCATCAATAAGACCACCTCCTTGCATGGACATTCCATTAATCTTGTAGAAGACTAGCCACTGCCGTTTGTTCATACGTTTCGGCCACGTTTCGGGTCCATCCGGTGGCATTATAGTTCCATCAATCTTCTCATTACCAGGAAGGGAACAGTCACTTTCCAGTGTCATTGAATTCTCTATCAAAATAGCTTTTTTTTTTCCCTTCCTAATCTCATTAGCTATTATTGGAAAGTCAGCTCAATTGTTACCAATATATTACCTGAAACACGAGTTCACTTTTGCAAGGACCGGTGAAAATTGTTGGCTGTATCATGAAGACATAACCAGCAGGAACAACGAGAATTGATGAGTCAGTCTGGCAGGAAGTGTCCCATGCCATCTTGAATGCGTGTGTATCATCTGCAATTCCATCACCAACAGCACCAAAAGACTGCACATTGAAAATCCTACTAGGACTAGGACTAGGACTGGGACTGGGACTGGGACTGGGACTGGGACTGGGACTGGGGGAAATTGTGTAGTAGCTTGGACTAGCAGCTTGTGGTGCAGGAACAGGAGGCAGTGAAATTTGAAAGGCAGTGAACAATGTTCTGAAATTTGAGAGACCATGAAATCTTCCTTCAGTGGAAGAAAGGAAAAGAGGACAGAAGATGGCAAAAGCCAGAAGGTAAAATTGGGACATTGATAGTTGGATATAACTGAACAAGGAAATGAAATAGAAAGGTTTGGCTACTTATAGAATATAAAAGGTTTTAGCTACACTAGACTAGGCCTTTTCGATCACTAGGTGTAGCCAAAACTAAGTGCATGCCTTGCACATTAATTCAAAGAACTCAACTTGAATTTAACGACTAAGGATCATAAAGGATAAAAAGAAGTTTGTATGTGACCACTTAGCAACTTGCAAGATAACTTAACTAGCAGAATAATTCGTTTGGAAGTCATTTTTATACTAGGAATCCTTTAGTGGAAACTCATTTTGAGTCGGCATTATGTATACCTTGTCTAAAAATAATGGACAGACCAATACCATTATACCATTTCTGTTGAGCTGTGGAGAGTAAACAAGAAGATAAGAAAGTGAATTCTAGTGAGGTTGATAAAAGAATGTGTTGTGGAACAATCCAACTCGACACATTTCTTGAACCATTAGGATGTCCTTGGATTCATGTCCAAAACACAGAAGGACAGCAGCTCTTAGCGCAGCTGCCAGATAGCTAATGGTTAGAGTTTGTGGTTATTTATCACTATGAATCTTAATTTTCAGGTGACTTCCTCATCGTGTAACATTTTTAAGTAGTAGACAATTAAAAATGTAGAATTTCCGAAAGCTTATGTTGTGTCCCTGCATAGGCAGGCCACTGGAGACTATTTTCTTAGTAGTGGAATTTAATAAAACCCGAAATAGGGTTCAACGAGAGCAATATGTTATGGTCTGAATTGGTTCAATCTTTAGCTTCTTGCGCTTACATATAGATTGCCACTTTGGTTCTGCTTTTTGTCAGTTGAGGAAATTTGGGTATGGTTTGGCCACAATTCTTGGACGGCTAAACTTAAGCCACATTCATTGCAGTGTGATGACAAGGCATCAAACTTCTCAGGAGAAGGCACAGCAGCAGATCAAGGATCCCTAAAATGTTCAACTTTTCTTGAATCCTTTCTTTAAATTTTAACAAAAAAATTAAAAATTGTTAATATTTGTTTATAGAACTGTTAACTTATTAGTTAATGTATAATTTGTTAGAGAAAATAGCACATATAAATAAATCAAAACGACTTATTGGAAATGCAAGGTGTCGTGAAAATCATTGCTTTAAGTCGAAAATTTCCTCAGCAGAATAACGGGATCCGACTCCAGAGTTAATTCCTCCTCCACTAGCTTCGGTGCACTCCAAAATGTGAAGTAAAAACTGCCCCCGAGAAGTAGAAAAATGAAAAACGAAAGGAAAGAGTTGTGTTTAATTAGTCCAAAAAGAATAAGCAGAAATGAGCTATGCTTGATAAGCCTTTGTACTGCAGACGTGAATAAGTATTTGCCTGCATAAACAGATGGGCAAGCTATATATATAGGAAAAACAAATGAACGTTTGGGTATAATAAAGAATAATAATAAAGATGGTGGACGTTTGGATATAATAAAGAATAATAATATCTATGGTAACCGTTTGGGTATAACAGCAATGATGAGAATTAATGAATAAGCATTATTATGTAATAAAAGTGGGGTAACGTTAACTGACAAGTTTAGGAACAACCAAAACACTAACAATCTCCCACTTAGTCCAAAACCTCTGTAACAGTTTAGGAGAAAAATAGGTGAACAATCAGGTGAACTACGTCTTGAACTTGATGTCTAAGAAAATCGGAGATAGAACCTATTAGAAAAAATAACAGCCTCATAATGCCATGGTTTCATGATCGCTTTAGAGAGATGCAAGTGAGTCCATCAAGTGTGAGTCCATCAATTTTGTATTGCTCACACCACCTAAACTTGAGCTATGAAACTTATTAAGGATTAAACAATTCAACCTCATCAAACGTAGTAAAGTCATACTAGGGACACAATTCAACAACTGAATATATCTCAGTATCATTCCACAAACAAAATACAAATAGTCATCACATAACTTCATTTGACCCATTGAACTTGGTTTCCCAAGATGGGTGTCCATCACAAGGTTACTACACAATTAGGCTCAACTCCATCTCTTTAGCATGCCCTGAAACTAGTTTTCTACTCAAAGCTTTTATAAATGAATCTGCTAAGTTTTTCTCTGACTTGACATAGTCTAGAGAAATTACACCATGTCTAATTAAAGTATAGACAATTTTATGTTTCAGTTTGATATGTCTACTTTTGCCATTATATGTTTTGTTCTTAGAAACATAAATAGTAGCCTGCGAATCACAATGAAAGAATACAGAAGGAATTGGCTTTTTCAAAAAATGGGATATCTGCTAAGAGATCCCTTAGCTACTCAGCTTCCTGTCCTGCTAGCTCCAAAGCCATAAAATCAGCCTCTATTGTTGATCTTGCAATATATGTTTACTTGGATGATTTCCAAGACATTGCAACTCTTGATAAGGTAAAAACATAACCACTGGTAGAGTGTATTTTATCACTCTTCGTAACCTAGTTAGCATCAGAATGTATCTCCAATATAGGAAGATGACCATCAAAAGATAATCTATAACATATAGTACCTTTCAAATATCTTAACAAACAAATCATTACATTCTAATGCTCTTGACTAGGATTATGAGTATACCTACTAAGTCTACTCACATAGTATACAATATCAGGATGATAATGGTTCATTAAGAACATCACACTGCTAAGAATTTTAGCATACTTAGCTTGGTTTATACTATCATCAAGATTTTTCTTTAAAGCAAGATTAACATTATAGGGAGTCTTGACTGGTTCAACATCATAGTAATAAAACTTCTTTAAAATTTTCTCAACATAATGACTTTGATTCAACCTAAAACCAGAGTCAGTGCTATCAACTTTAACTCCTAAAATAAAGTCCACAGATCCAATATCTTTTATATTAAAGGAAGACTTTAGCAAACTCTTGGTAGTATCAATGACATATAAAATCAAATATAAGCATATCATCCATATAAAGAGTTATGATCACATAACCATTGATTTCATATTTCACATAAATGCAAGCATCAACATCATAAGAGGTGAAACCATGTTTGAAAATCTCGTTTTCAAATTTCTCATGCCACTATTTGTGAGTTTGTTTAAGCCATACAAATGAAGTAAATCACTTGTTAATATAAAAATCACGTATAATATGTAAAATACATAAGAAAGGGGGTTAAATTATGTAAACTTTTCAAAGATATTAATCTTTCAGAATTTCTTAAATTTCTTTACAAAATTAAGTATTGTCGGACTTGTTATTGAATAAAACTCATTCGATTATATTTCTTATCTTAAAGAGATTTTTTATTCTTGAGCTTGTAAAAATCTATCAATTTTGAAAGAGTGATTTGTGATTTTGAGAATTTCTTAGACTCTTTCAAATATGAAAATTTTGTTATAATTAGTGTTTTACGAATGATTTATTGATCAGGGAGACCTTCTTAAAATACTCTCAATTGACTATCAACTTTTATTATCATGTTTGTTAAACTTATATCAGCAAAAGAAAGGAGGAGAAATTTTTGCTTATTTATTCATCACATAATTGCTTTTAAATAGGCTATTACAGTAATAAAAAGAATAAGAAACTTGCCACTACTCAAAGACATGAAATTGATTCCTAATGATTTGATAACACAATCTAATATAAATCAAACTCCTAAAAACTTGTACAACTCTTTCAAAATGTGACAAAGAGCAAATAGTCTTTTATTTAGTAACCCCTACCTTGAAATGATATTGATGAAATTAGTTGAATCTAAAATCCTACTAAGGTTAAATTATTCAAGATATAAACTCCTAATAACTTCTTAAGCCTATTAAAGGAATCCAATTTCATTCCTAAGCCTATTTAAGGAGTCCAATTTTAGGCCTTCTATATGTATGTCAGCAACCTAATCCTCTCTTCTATAATAGGCAATCTCAATAGCTTTGCTAATGTGAGATATTTCAATAAATAAATATTAATATGTTTTCATTTTAGGCACAATAGAATTTTTAGAAAATTTCATGGTTAATGTATTGCTACAATAAATGAAAGTAGCTCCTTCTTTTTAAAAGTAAATTATTCAAGAACTCCTTGCGACCTAACATAAACAAAATATTGGTGCTACAAATCTAATTTTTGTGGTAGAAAAAGTTACGATTGACTACTTCTTTGATGAAAATAAAATTATAAACAATCTTAGTATAAAGACATAATTAGATGTAGTCTTCTAACATTAGGATCCCAAATATAAATTTTTTTAAGAAAAGTTCATAATTTCTTTAAATATCTAAAAAAGGAAAAAGTTTATAATGTTGCTAAGATGAAGAAAATATTCATAAGCTACATCTAGCTATTTCAACTTGCAATTGCTTGACAATGTTCAACATAGAGCGCTTGCTAGCTATAAAACTAAGTATATATAACATAGACCATAAGTAGTTGTACCTTGCAACTATCTGATAATATGTTTTGTAACTAAGATATGCTTCTCTTTAAGACTTTTTATGAACATGTTGATAAGACACTTCATCTATTATATCAGGCCTAATTATTTTTAAATGCATTAAGCTTCCAACTATTTGCTTGAAAAGTGTATTATCAATATTATCTTTTCTAGTTCCTTTAAAATTGAGAGCCTATTTCTGTTGGTGTCATGACATAATTATTATTTTTTCAATTGAAACTATTTAAAAGCTCTTACTCTCTAAAGTCTTTGTAAAGGAAGACCAACTTAACTTCTAACTGAAAGATAGGTTATCAATTTTTAGCAACCAAGCAATCTTATCTAATAGTATCATATCATGTGACATGAGCAAACACTTCCTTGTAGTATAGTAAGCAACTTGTGTATATACATCAATGCTACTAAAGTTTTTTCTTTTACAAATTTATCACTCATTAATTGGGAAAGTGCTCTAATAGTTGATAAACAATGTTATAGTAAATAGGGTTCAAATCTCACAAAGAAGTGGTATAGATTGAAAAGTCTAATACTATTAACTAGTATAAGGATAATAATTAGAAGTATGGTGTTTTAGGAATTTGAATAGTGGAATATAAAGTAAAACTAAACCTAGACAATAGCTAAAGAAATCAACAATAAGAAAATTTACCAAAAGAGAATTCAATCAAATAGTTATATTTTGATTAGTACTTTCCCTAATATTACTTTTGAATTCATGATTTGATTAACTTGGAATGGATATATTTTTTGGAATGACATGATCTCCTAGACACTAAAACTACACTTTCTCGAGCTATAACAATTTTATCATTGGTTGGTTAATTTACCTATTTGTATGTACTATGCTTAGTGAAATATCATGAAAGATTTCACCCTAACATTATTAAGATCGTGCAAGTCTCTCTCTAGTATCCTGTTCAACCTCCTTTACCTACGTCATACTTTAATCATAAGCGGGTTTTTTTGAGCCATCCATAAGTGAATTTAAATTAGATACAAAAGTTGACGTAAATAAATCATCATTAAGAATAATCAAAGATAGCTTATAAAATACATATCATATCATAAATTAAATTAAATTAAATCAATCTATACAAAAAATAACTACTATGGTTTTTCCTACCCAAACGTAAAAAGTTTCTTATCCTTAAAGTGTGTTCGTAATAATGATATCACAACAAAAATGTAGAAATCACGATATAATATAATCTAGAAGAACTCTTAATTCCACTAATAGTTTAATTTGTTAAGGTGACATTAAAATCTTGATTCTATAATGAAAGACAATGTGGAATAGAATTTTTTAGGGTTTTGAAGAGAAAAATATGTTTGTAGTATATGTTTTTTCTTTAAGCTAATTAAAGTCCTCCAAAAATTGGATTTATTATATAGCTAAAAACGTTTTGCTTTGCCTAAGACAAGGTCATGACTTAAAACATAGACCTCATTGTTTCCTTCAGGTGATAGCATAACCATATCACTAAATCATAAAAAATTTTATTTCTTTTTTTAATTGCATACGAGCTTATACGTGACCATGGTTAGGTCGTGTCACTTACTGTGGTTGAGCCTTCTAAGGCATAGGCTGGCACATAGGCGTAGGCTACATTTAAGCTTTTGCTTGTTTTCAAGGAAATCAATTTAATTATATTTACTTAAAAAGGTAACAATTATTGGAAAGAATTCGACAAATCAATTAGTAATAAAGACTATCAATCATTTATTTAATTGCATTATTAATCAATTTTCATATTTATAAACTTGCATTAAATCATAAATCAGTTCAATATAACCCAACAATCTCTTAAATATCAATTTAATCTATATAACTCAACTTAAAGTATAAAGTAAACATACACAAGCAAGATGTTTAAGCTTTTGAATATTTTAATAACCTGAACTAATTAAAAAAACAAAGCACTAAAATTTGAATTTACAAAGGAATATTTAGAAACTTATTTGAAAAGTCACGTAATCTTTTTGACATGAGAGCAAACATCTTTAGTTACTTAGGTAGGCCACTGTTTTAAATAGATACTAGCATCAATCTTTAACTTCAACCTTTTCACTTATTTTAAAACCAGTAAAAAAAATTACATATACTTACTTATTCATAAAATTATGTTTTTTTTTTCTTTTTTGATAGGATATTAAACTGTTTAGAAAGAATCCATTTTTAACTTGAAGATATGCCTAATTTATTAAAAAAAAGTTTTTCAATGTAAATTAAATATATTTTTCAAGATTTTTATAATGAAATAAAACTAAATTAGTTATCAATGCTCATAACTATTTCTCTATACTAACTGACTCACAAAAAATATAAACTTATAATATATCATATCATTCTGATTAATCTTCTTTCATTAGCAAATATTTTTAATCCATATTAAACTTATAATAAATTAATAAGTAAAATATGCCCTATAAATAGTTAATTCCCTCCTCATATTTAAATTATACATTACCCTTAACATATAAAATGTAAAGAATGAAAGCAAAATTTAAGGACAATAAAAATATAAGGGAGAAAAATAAATAGTAAATAGAAACTCCCATGGACCCTATTAGTAGCCTATTGTCCAAGGTAATTGTGATCAATATCTAAAGATTAATTAAACC
>JANIPM010000007.1:31895019-31905145 GCA_027478405.1 Erythroxylum cassinoides
TAGTTTATGCCCTCCAAAAAGTTAAAGATGAAATTGAATTCAGTTCGCATGAAAAGAAGAATCAATTGACTATAGATACATATTTTAAGAAAGCATAAAATTTGAAATAAAAATTGTTTAGGAAGTGCTTTATTTTATGAATTATATACGTAATTTTCATACTTATTTAATGAATTATTATTTTATATTTTCAGTGGGCCTCAAGGAATTTTTTTTAAAACTATTATCTTATGCATTTAGCAAGGTTATTATTTTTTCCCATTGACCCAAGTCGGGATCAGAGAAAATTATTATTTAATCGAGACTATTAATTTATCAAATATTCATTTATTGAGATTTTACTGTATATCTTTTCATATAACTTTCAATAAGGATTGATTATGCTCTTTTAAAAAATGAAATAGTGTTTATCATATTGGGTGATGATGGAGAGCATGTTGTCAAAGGCAATGATTTAGTGTATATCTAAATGCATAATGGAATTATTAGAAAATTAGATGCCTAGTTTGTTCATGAGTTGGAAAAATATGATTTCTATAGGTGCCCTTGATAGTCAATAGTATAAGTTCGTGTGTTAGTGAGCAGCATAAGGTGTTAGAGGGTGCTGAATGTGAAAAAAAAGAAAGAAAAAATTACATAAACCCTTAATGGGAAAGACAATAATAGGATCTATGGTTGTCTCTTAACCCTTAGGGTAAAATGATGATAGTATCATGATATGGCACATAAACCTCGGTCACTTCAATAAGCGAGCGATGCAAAAACTTCACAAAGGAGCTTATTGAACGGAGACATACAAGAATTAGACTTTTTTAAGTTTCATACATTTAATAAAAGGTGTAGGATAACCTTCAAGGATACAATGTTTAGAAAGCAATATATGTGAAAAAAAAAAGCATATGAAAAGAACGTGCTAAGATTGACAATAAATAGTACTTATTCAAAAGTGGTACAAATAGAACGAAAATAATTGAGACCCTCTTATGACACCTTGTGAGTAACTTTAAAAGAAAATAGTTTAAAACAAATGCTAAAATAGTTGAAAATTTTGGTTTCGAATACAGAATAATGTTAGGAAGGAAGTGTCAACACCATATAGCCAACGATAGAGCGAGATGGACCTTTGGCAATTATGAAAATATAATTTCATTGTCCTTAAACTTATTTCCTACAACTTTAATCTATAAGCATCTTGATAAAGGTTGTACGAATTAATTAGAGATGTACTTGATCAATGCTGTACACATTTCCAATGCAATCATTTGTTTCACTATATCACTTCATTACATAAACTAGGTACTCTTCCCTTCTATCACAGAGACCCAAAAAAGGAAATAAGAAGGAAAGGTAAGGGAGAAAAAAAAAGAGAAATGATAGAGAGAGGCGTCATATCACACCAGCCCCAGCTGAACCTTACCTACATATAAACAGCTGATATAGATCATACCATCTGAAAAACAAGAAGAATTGAGAGAAATAACCCCCACCACTGAATTCATAACATCCTCATACCCTCCAAACGAAATTCAGCCTTCTGTTATGTCATCCTGCTCTCAGGCCTTGATCCAGGGTACTCGCTTCGCTCTGTGTCAGAATTCTCCTTTTGAGACTCAATCTCCATGCTACCTCCATGAGTTCTTCTATGCCTACGATCCTGAACATTATGAAACACGAACTCATACTCAATGGAACTAAGCCAGAATGTACGAAACAACTAAGCATCATTGATAAGGCAGTCCCACGAGAGAACAGGGGTGACAGAAAAATGTATAATCAAGAATTAAATAAATCTGATCCATGCAAATTCCTTTAGTATGCACCACCATGTTCCAGTTTGAAGATCAGCAACTAACCTCTCTAGGAATAGGATATTCCTCTGACTCGAGCATCCGGACGACTTGGCCCATCTTAGGCCTTTTTTCAGAATCTGGATCGACGCACCTCAGAGCAGACAACAGGGCACGCTTCAGAGATCTTGTAGATGGTCTTACCTCAATGTTTGGATCAACCACTTCTTCAGATCGCCTGTTTCCAACCATTGTTTTCAGCCAATCTACAAGATTAACCTGCAAACATGCAATTTTATGATCAAGAAGCTGTCATGATTCAGGAAGGTGTATACAATTTGAATCGAACAATGATGCTGAACAAGAAATCTCGAAAACAACTAAAACAAACTGAAAGGAGAAAAGGAACGTGAGGGAATTCCTTAAGTCTAGGAATAAACCTATCAGATTGCAAAAGCTGTAGCTAAATCCATCAAAAAATCAGGTAAATTCTGAATAATCTATGTTATCCTGAACAAACAACTGCAGAACAAGTTATTGTTTAATAAGTGAGCAATGTCTAAAACTAATAAATGTGGAATGTAATTCCATAAGTACCTCCTGGGCAGGGCGACCATAGTCTACAGGATCTCTCCCAGTTATTGCTTCCAACAGCACAACTCCAAAGCTATAAACATCACTCTTTTCATTCAAAAGTCCAGTATTTGCATATTCAGGAGCCACGTATCTGTAAAATGTTAATTTTTCAAAAGAAGTGGATGCTTTCAGAAGTGAATTATAGGCCCACAATTATAAGTTAGTATACACAACAAAGGAAAAAAGAGTTCAGGCCTACGACTTATAAAGTTAGTACTCATGAATTTGGGATAAACCTTACCCAAATGTTCCCATGACTCTAGTGGTGACATGGCTTTTACCAGCTCCCAGTAGCTTTGCCAGGCCAAAATCGGAAACCTTAGCATTAAATTCATCATCAATCAATATATTACTCGACTTAATGTCCCGGTGCACCACTTTTGGCTCAATTGCCTCGTGCAAATATGCCAGACTGCAAAAAGATACACCACATCATGTTGGAAGCAAAATGTCCAGAAAGGAAATGCTGATAAGCTGACTTACGCCTTAGCCGTGCCAATGAGAACCTTCATGCGGGCCTCCCAAGTTAGATATCCATGCTGACGCAAAGCTCCATGAAGCCATTGTTCCAAGTTTCCGTTGTTGACATACTCATAAACCAACATCCTGAAACGATTGTCACAAATGAGGTCATTAGATAAATTTGCATCACTTAGGTGCATAGGTGAAGTAATCTAGCACTCAGATTATTGAACCATGTGAAAACACAATCTTTCTGCTGGATTTTGAGTGTAGTTTTGTCTGTTGTGAATTGATTCTAAGCTGAATTATCAGGTATACTGTTCAAGATAATAATACCTGTGCGTCCCTTCTATACAATACCCCAGAAGACGAACCAAATTCTTGTGGCGCACATGACCAATAGCATCAACTTCCACCCTGAACTCTTTCTCCGCTTGGCCCCTGAATTAAAATATAGCGTTTCAAGTTGAAGATCCCATGGAATGGAAACGAGAAAATCGTAATACAGAACTGACAGCTAAATTTGAAACTCACAAGTTGTTCAGGATCTTTTTGACTGCCACTGGTGTACCATTTATTAGATGTCCCCGATAAACAACTCCATATCCACCCTCTCCAAGGACATTTTCCTTGGAAAACCTATTTGTTGCCAGCTCAAGATCCCTCAATGTAAACCAGTGACCCCAACCCAAGTGAGAAAATTCAGGCAGGCCACTTAGAGGAGAAGGAGCAGTAATGGGGTACGATGAAGAAGGTTTGTACACAGTTACAGTGCCAGAACTCCCTTCTTCACCTGATTGGGATCCACAGTCTTTCTCTAAATGATGAAACGAGCCTGATTGACTGCTATTGCCTCCATTTTTTACCTTTCCCATGCCTAGATGGACCAGGACCTTATCTGAATCTTTATCACTGGACTTGTCATGAATGGTAAGAAGAATCCCCTCACGAGGAACAAATTCATTTGTTGATATTTGTTCCACCCGAACTTCCTTAATTTCCTTTGAAACTGCTGGGATTTGGCTAAGGGGAAGTTTGTTTCCATCTTTTTTTGACTTCTTTCGATAAGTTAAACAAAAAGACAGTAGAGAGAGGATAATTATGATAAATAAAGCAACACAAATCCCAATTACTTCCCAGACCTTGAGACCAAAAATGGCGGTCGTTTTGGAGAGTTCCGTGTTAAGATCACCGGCCATTTTCTCGATGTCTAAATTCCTGCAAGATAAGACAAAGAAACACATAAAAACATTTACATCAGTGCAAAACTACTCGCGTATGAACAATGTGGTGGATTACTTTACTACCACAACGTAACCCTGAAACAAATTCAAACTTCCCCTTACTATTTCCAGTAAAAGCTACGAACCCAGAAGAGAACTTGCAACAGGAAGAAAAACCATACCAATTAGAAATCGAAACAAGAAGCCATTATCACATGTAGCTCAATGGGAAACGATCAGATCAGGTGAAGTTAATGGAATAAGAAAGTCCCAATAAACAGAGAATTAAAATTCTCCACTTCCAATGGAATTAGTAGAAGTCATATGAGATATAAAATCACAAATATCAAGAAAAAATAAATAGCCAAAAAATGACTAAGATGCAAATGAAAAGGCAAGCAGCATTCTATATTATCTCACCTCTCTGAACAGAATTTCAGAAGAGCAGTCCTCAAAATCTAGATCTTTGAAACCTCTCAACTATCCCCACCCCTTAAGAGGGTAGATCTTAGAACAAACAAACTGAATCACATATTTCCAAAGTACTCATTTTCAAGAGAAGTAAATGAACCCAGATGTTAAAAGATGGAGCTTTATGGACCCAAAAGAGTAGATATCCCTTAAGGGTCTTCCGTAGGGAGGCAATGTGAGAGGGAATCTAAGCTGGGGTGGAGCTTTCTGTGTACCCAAAGCCAAAAATGACAAGAAGAAAAGGTCTTTGGTGGTGTTTTGAGTTGTAGCAAAGAGTAGAAGAACAAGAAGGACATGGAAAATTGGAGGAAAGGAGTGGGTGAAATTGTGGAGTGGTGGGGAAGAGATAATAAGGGAAGAAGGGATGGAGTTATCAGTGGTAGGTGATGAGTTTTAGATGCCTTACATTACAACACATTACACATACACACACATACAGTAAAAGAGAAGCTAAATGGAAATGTGTAACTCTCCTTTGGATTTTTGATTTGCTGTTATGAACATTGACTCATTGTCTGTTTTTTTTTTTCTTTCACCTCCTACCCCTTGCTTTCTATTTGGTTGTCTATCCATGTCTTCTGGAGGGTTGGGTGTTGGTGTTGGGTTCTGTCATTAATCAAAGAATATTAGCAGTTGTAAGTTAGTGTTTAGACTTTAGAGGAGGAATTATATGGTTTAATTTAATAATACTATAAGTTATTGGTCAAACATCACAATTAAGATGGAGAAGTGATGGCTGATGATGGTGAAGAAAAGGGATGAGTGGGATTTTAGAATCTGAAACGAAAACCCATCTGTTGCTAGCTGTTTGAACGGTCAAATTAAACCCCATCACAAATTTAATACAACTTCTTAACAATATTTACTGGGGAATAATATTACAAAAAGTATCTGCCAGGCACACAGACAGACAGACATCATAGTATCTAACAATAAGTTTAAAAGGCCTTAATTCCAAGTAGTGTAGACTGTAGATAGTATGAGAGGCAGGAGATGGTTACTTGGGAATTTTATCAGGATTCGAAACGATCCTCTCCTGAAATCTTGTCGCATAAAGGTTGAATCTTCAACCCAAAGGGCCCCCACATTTCGGTCCGACGAAGCAACTGGAAAAATGTAAATCAAATACTCAGCGGCTCGCTAAGGAAGAGATGAACAATCCACAAGCCCTGAGCTACGCCTTGCGGAGCCTTGCACCTTATCGCAAATCTGCCTATGCTGAAATCTAGTGTTGGATGATGTTGATCTCAAAGGTTTTCTGCATGTAATGCAAGTGTAACGTGACATAAATGGCAATTTTGCTGACTGTAGTAGCCTAGCCTATGTACATTACATACCATTCAAAAGAGAAGAAGAGAATGCTCTTTGGAATCACAAACACATGGCCTCTTTCAATCTATGATCAATTGCCTGCCCATCTTTGGTACTGTTAATTAGGCAGCCGGCGACAGTGTTAGTCGCCTAACGCTACCAATTTATGATCCAATGTCTCGGTGGACGACTGAGTATTGACGACGGTGATGAAGAATTATATTAACTCTTACCACCTTAATAACATTAATTATAATAAATTATAAATTTTTTAATAACTTTATTATTACAAAATAATTAAAAATAAATAAAAGATTAATTTAAAATTGCATTGACTTTTTCAAAACTATGAAAAGGCTACTGTCCAGAATGTGATACCTAGTACAAGGTGGCCATTCCTTAAAAACTATTTTACTATGGCCTTTTTTGATCGACCTGGTTTGATTAAACAATCATTCATACCGTTGATGAACGTGGTATCATGACGTGTTGGTATGAATGATTCTTTTATCATGTTCATAACAGTAAGTTAATAGTATATTATGGAACTATGGTTTGGTGGTGTTATTATTATATACGAATCAAGAAGCCAAAATGAAATGACAGTGATATCAAATTCATAGACTTCAAACAAAGTTACGTTTTTAACCATGAAACAATAATTATAAGCGATACTAATGTTATTTATAACATGAAATTTAAATAATTCCAAACCAAGACCTCAAGTATTAGGACTCACAAAGGCCAAACTCTACTTGCAAGTCTTCCCATTTTGCAAAAAGTCATTTAACTGTATGCAGCTTTTCTTCTGTATTTTACAAAAAAGTTATTTCTGTTATTTAAAAGATCGTAATCTTATCAGTTGTTCTAAGATTTACCCTCGAAATTTAATTTGGAGGACAAGTGGATCACTTAAATGCCCTGTTAAAAACAAAGAGAAGATAATGGTATCTTACATTTTAAACAGAGAGAGTTAGAAGACGAAAAATGTATGAATAAGATGAAATAAAATAGAGTTAGAATTGATTTAGGAGAACTTAGGATCTCATTCCTGATGCGGCCCCCCTCTAAAGTTTTATCACATAAAAAGAGCATTGTAGCCAACTTTTATTTTCAATTGACTAAGTGTTCATCCATCCTGACCAGAATATGCAGCACAAAGTACTCACCACAAGCATTATTTCTTGTATTAAGCTTAGCCAGAGCCGGTGGTGGCTAGTGATTTAATCTCTTATCTTGTTAGGTTCCAATTATTGTTGTAGAAGAACAGTTCCTTATTAGTCTGCTTTAATAAATCTTGTGGGCTCACGTTGTATTATATATGAAAGTGTCTGATTACAAAACCCAACCAACCATAAAATCAAGCTAAATCGGATGACAGGACATGGCAGACCTAAATTTAAGGCATTATCTTCAGTGCATTATATGAAGGCAACTTTAAGCAGGATTAGATCCAAAGTTTGGCAATATCTCTTTCGTCAATAAGTTGGATAGGACCCAGAGTCTTTCTTTTGTAATTTCTTGTATAATGGAAAGATGTCTTTTCTCAATGTTTTTACCCAACTTAGTCCATATTGGATTTGCTTTGCTTCATAAAGTAATCACCTTAAAGTAAATACACATCACATAAAAGGCAGACAAAGAATCACCTTGTAAATTTTCAAAGAGATTAGTATTCTTAAAATACTCCTCAATCTTTTAAATTATTTTTTAATTAAGTGTTTAAGATTTACCCATTTTTGTAAGAATAATAACATTGGTAAGACTTAGCAGTACGCTCCTTTGTAATCATAAGGTCTTATACAAACAGCTTCTTTATAAAAATACAAAAGAAAGACTGCGTATATTATAACTCTCTCTAAATTCTGATAAAGTGGAGAGTCTTGTGTACTGAATACGTTATCTTTAATAAGGTACTTTTTTTTTAATTGGCAATGAATAATCTCTAATTTATTATTTGAGATAGTTTAATTAATCCTATTTGGCTTAAAAAATGGAAACCAATGCCTAATTATAAATACCTCTCACATAAAACTTAACTTGTGTTAATAATATTGTTATTGCTAGAATAGAAGTATGAGATCAATTCCTTTAATGGATAAATTGATAGTTTCAAGTATAAGGTGATACACAAAAACGAGAACTAACGCCCATATAAATACATAGATTTGTAGAAGGGGCGTTTTAAAATATTTTCGGTAAAATCTTTAAATATTAAGATATTTAAAATAATATTAATTATAAAATAGATAAGAATCCCATTCACTTAATTCCATTCCACATTCTGCAGGAGATAAATCCGGAAAGTATATCGACCCAGCAACCACCAGTTGCTAGCTAGGGCATATCTAAGACGTAGATGGCTTCATTCTCCACATCTCCATTGTCGATTTCTCATGGATAAAGAGAGAGATAACTGTGATATGCATGCGTTGCATCCACTTTAAGTTTAATCAAAGAAAAAAAAAAGAGAACTTAGAAGTCTTTGTTTCCTTTCCTTTACTTGACATCACCACGAAAGGCTTAATGCTACTTTTTTTTTAATTTTCGTATATAAATGTCAAATCTTTATTTTTTTAAAACAACCCCTTATCCCAACCTGCCTTCATGCACATCTCCTTTCATTAAGTATATAGTGTGTTATACTTATCCTCTACTATAGAGAACAAGAAAAGTGTTTATCTAATTTAAACGGTAGACAGTAGTGTGCCTGTTTGATCATTGGAAGTTGGTTGGTCTCCTTCTTAATTTGTCAATGCAAGTATGAAAATGAAGCTTGAACCAACTAATCTTTGATTTGAAAGACGTCAACATGTCGACTGCATTATGTTTTAAACATGATTTGCCCTCCACATAATTAACTAATATTTGCAAACATATATCTAAATTCGTAACGCAGCTCTCAAAGTCTTTATCATAATCAAAATCCAATTTATTTGAGGGTGTTCACTGTGTATGCAAATTCGGTTTTTAATTAACATGAAATACTAGTTTGGAAATAAGTTAACTAAATTGTATGTGTAATATTTAATTTTCAGTCACCAACCACTTAAGTATGGGACAAGATCCTCTGTTCAATATTACTCTGTCTTATTCTGTCTCATGAAATTTCAGCCATTTATTTTATAGGACTTACGCGAGATCTACATAAAACTCACATAAATAAATAGTTGAAATTCATTAAACATAATAAAACATCATAATATTAGACAGAAAATCTGAACTCAGTTAAGTATGGACTTACCCTTACCAAAATCTTTAGCTGCTAAGAGATCCATGCATAATCTAGTTTAAGAGGCAGGCAAGGCACGGCAATAGCTGCATGCATCTCTCAAATGTCACATTGAGATGATGACTTTATGTAATGAATGGAAACAAGAAATCAATGTCAAAGAAGTCTTTGATTTGGACGTGGGATAACTTGTGGGGACGTACCATACGTGTAAAGGTTTCGGCTTTTAGTTTGTTAAATACAATAGTAAGACAAACAGGGAACTATTTAGTTCCGATACGGCGATTATTTATTTTAGTGTATTTATTTTTTTTATTATAGTATCGTTCCTCCTCTTTGTGATAAGATCTAAATGAAAATTTAATTTAATCAATATTATAAACTTTAACATATTTTAATTTTCCAAAAATTTTCTTTAGGATTTTACAAAAGTTTGAACTATAATCTCTTTAATTAAAATTTTATTTAAAAAATTTGTTGAAGATTTTTGTTTTGTGATAACTTGATAACACGAAAAAACTATAGCTTGCCAAACCATACGATGCTGGATTAAATTCTAGCATGAGATTTTATACAGTTGATACGTCTTATCTTACCTGACTTTGTTTCATGATATAAGCTTCTTTGTGATCAAGAGTTTGGTAGAAAACATGGGGCTAATTATAAAAATAAAATTTATTTAATTTTGTAATATTAGGTTGGCTTTTAAACATTGATATTAAAATATCTTAATTTTCGTTTCTTATAAAATTAGTCTGACGTTAATTTTTTTGTTGACTAATCACGTTAGTCGGATGTTTTTGATTCATGGCTACTGCTACAAAGGTTTTCTTTTCAAGCATGAACTTATCCAACAAGTGTTAGAGTAGTGCTCTAAAGGCAATCCCCTTTAGCGCTTTTTGTTCATAGTCATGTACAGACTTTATAAATAAATAAAGAAAGGCATGTTTCATTTATTTGATGTTCTTTATGAATTGATATTGATCTTTAATCAAATTGATGAA
>JANIPM010000007.1:31912637-31922685 GCA_027478405.1 Erythroxylum cassinoides
ATGAGGATAAGGAAGTAAGGAGATCGTAAGAAATTGAGAGGCGATAAGGAAGTAAAGAGGATGGTAGGGCAAAGGTTGGAGATAAAAGAGTAAAAAAATAAACGTGATAAAAACTTATATTGGAATGAAAACTCGATACCCACCCTCTTTGATGGGTTTAGTAGATTATCAAATTTAATAAAATAAATCCATTCCTTTGGAATTGAAAACCCTAAAGCAAACATTATTTTTTTACAATTACTCTATTCTTCTATTCTCAAACCCTCGAATCAAACTCCACCTTAATATCACAAGATATTATTATAAAAATATATATTTTTTAACCCTTTTATTAAAGTCATGGGACAGCATAAAATGTCTTGAGGGGAAGTTCAGGATCAAATCTCCTGTTTTCGTTTCTCAGTGCTATCCTAGCCCTCTTCATCCCATCTATTTATTAACATTTAATGAATAACTGAGACGAAGAGAGCACAAGATGGCGAGTCCAGATCTCCTGTCCAATATTATCCTATCTTATTGTGTCCCATAAATTTTAGCCATTTATTTATGTAAGTCTCGCGTGAACCCCACGTAAATCCCGTAAAATAAATGGCTGAGATTTTATGAGACATAAGTATCTTGTTCGCATGAAAAATGGGAACAACCATCATGTGCCCAGGTCAGGAGGGGAGAAAGAGGGTACTGAGTAATGACTATGTTATTATGTGCATTAATTAATTAGTTACAGGAAGAAACCTGCTTAATCTCTAAGTTAATTGCTTTGTTATCCCCAATCCAATCAAAATAATATAAAAAAAATGTATCTTTTACCTGAAGCAGCCGTTGATGATACAATATTCCTTTATCAAAGGTGAGCCTTATCGCTCGTGCAACTTGCGGGCTCTGCGACTATTGGCTTTGAAAGTAAAGTGGGACTTCTGCTTTAGACTGTGAGTCAGTGTTTTGTCGTTTGAGAGTAAGGAAAAATCCTTGCTCACAAAGTAACACCATCTTTTCCTTTCGTCTCTCTACTTTCCTATTTCCTTCAACTTTTTCTCTTCCATGTTATTACTACCATGTCCAATTTCTTTTGAGCATCGCCATTGAATGAATCTCCTTCAAATTCCTTCCTCAAAAGTAGACAACACCTTCTCCCTGCTATGGCCAAACCATCCGCCATTTCCCTCTTCTTATTCTTCTTGTCTCTGTTCACTGTTTGCACTTCTGGTAAGAAGCTCTCACTACTACTTCCTCCTGCTGTTTTCCATGGAGCATAGATTCACTTTGTTTATGCGCTCGTGTCATATTTCACAGAAACAAAAATACTCGTTTCTTTCTATATAATTTACACATTTAGGGCACCTAATGATGTAGCTGCACATCTTCGGATTATTGCCAGGCAACTGTAGTCATATAGAAAGGCTGTGCCACTAAAATTTTTCACAAAACTTCCGAGTTTCTTATACCGGATCATTTTCTGCTATGTTTCAGGCACTCTGGTTGGCTTCTTCTATGATGCAGGAGGAGATACTTCAGCTTCGTCACTTGGCAGAACATTGTCATTCCTCAAAATAAACAAAGCTTTGCCATCTCATGTCGGAGTTGTCATTGCGGATCACAGGGTTTTGAATAGATTTCTCCGCTCTGGTTCGTCAGTGGATCTTTATTTACTAGAAGATCAAGGTTGGAATTTGATAGAATCTGAAAACTCTGCTGTTTCTTGGCTTAAAACCCATGGAGCGCCCTTTTTACCCTATTTGAGGACCATCGTAGTAAGTGGAAACAGTGACTTGTCGAAACTTTTGTCCACATTGAAGCTAATTCATTCAGCCCTCACCAGTCTTCATCTTGACAATGAAATCAGCGTCTCAGTAACTTCATTACCGTTGTTGGAGAATTTGAGTAAAGCGCAACAAACTGATCTCCACAGAATCCTTCAGTTTCTCAAGAGCACTAGATCCTTTGTCGTTATACAAGCCAGCAGTGGTGACGTTGATCTTCTTCAATCTGTGATCCAAAGAGTTACAGCTTGCAGTGACGTTCACATTGTTATGGCTGTAAAGGGACTCGCTGTTTCCACTGTAAAAGAAGCTTATGATTTCGCTGACAATGTTTTGAAATCCTTACAGAATTCTCAGTTCTCAGGGACGGTGGCTGGACTATATGCAGAAGTACGTCTTGTGGGAGAGTTTGCAAATGAAGAACCTAAGATGGAAACTAAACAGACGTCTGCTTCTTCCCGTAGAAAACTGGTCAACAATTTTAAAACTACATTAAATGATGCGATCGATCCACCAACAACGGTGTTTCCCACAACTCCTGTAACAACGCCAGCTGTTAGTCTCCCTTCAAACAATCCAACCCCAACAGTAGTCACTGTTCCTGCCACAAACCCTGTAACCATAACACCCACCAATCCAGCTGCCGCACCAATATCAATCCCCCCTGCCACTCCTACTGTTAATCCACCTCCATCAATCACCAATCCAGTCACAACACCACCAATAACTAATCCTGTCACTACATATCCCCCTCCGACAGGCAATGTTCCTGTGACAACACCAGTAACGAATCCTGTCGCACCTCCTGGAACAACAAATGCTCCAGCAGCTCCGGGACAGAGCTGGTGTGTGGCAAAGAGTGGAGCTTTACAAACTGCGCTTCAAAGTGCTCTAGATTATGCTTGTGGCACGGGAGGTGTTGATTGCTCGCAGATACAGCAGGGTGGGAGTTGTTATAATCCTAGTACTCTTCAAAATCATGCATCGTATGCTTTCAACAGCTATTATCAGAAGAATCCGGTGGCAACTAGCTGTGATTTTGGAGGGACTGCAAACATAGTTAATGCCAATCCAAGTAAGAAATTCACTTTACTAGTTAATGCGTTTCAATAGTCATAGAATCTATACATCTGGTTCTCATTGTCACGAAAAATCAACAGGTAGCGGTTCATGTATTTATCCAACTTCATCATCTTCAACTTCATCATTGCCAACACCATCCACTTCCAACGGGAACCCAGTAACAACACCACCTACAAACCCAGTAACAACACCACCTACAAACCCAGTAACAACATCGCCATTACCAGGGTCTGGGGAATCAAGGTAAAGCGATTGCCTTTATGGATTTGGAGCCCTTAAATTCCAGTTTAGTGACTGAAAGATGTAACCTTACATATTTTTTTAACAGCACTGGAACTCCACCATCAGTGTTAAACTCAAGTGCTCCAGGCTCAGGCGCCACAACAGTGTTTGGATACGGTGCCCCGCCTGGTTTCAACACATCTACATCTAAATCAACTATCCTGCTTCCATTTATCACAGATGTTTTAATTTTCACATCACTTGTTACGGGACTAGTTGTTTTGGACATATAGAGGAAGGCATATGAACGTGTTCATTAATGGATTGGAAGTTCCCGAATCCCCAGAAGAGAAGAGCAAGGCCAAGAAGCAATCTAAATTTTTGTACAGAAGTATGCTTGCAGGAAAAGAAACGAAAGGTAAGTTCCTTCTATGCTTCTTTGTAGCTGAAGATGGTGGTTTTAGGTCGTACGAGTTGTTATCAGTGACACGTGAAGATATATGAGTTAAGATGGTAGTCTTACCGTATTGATTTTGGTCTAGTTTATGTTCGAAAGTTTCAGATTTTCGGCGTAGTCTGTGTCTAGTGATAGCTTGCATTGTACAAACTCAAAGTTCATAGTAGAAAATGTTTCTGAAAGCATGTCTATTGTCCTATAAAGGCATATGCAACTCTGAATGCTTCCCGTAAAAAGTAGTGAACACAAGCCAGCCCACTTATTTTCCACGTTATGCTTATGTACATCTTATGTTCCCCTCAGTTGGAACTTCTGTAAGACAAACGTTGGGAGGTGGGAGGGAAAATTTCAAATTACTATCTTTTTGGCCATGTCAATTGTCAAAATCATGTTGAAAACCCCCATCTCAAGCAATCATTCAGTTTGTATGCTCTACTGGATTGCATTTTGGACCAATGTCACAGAAAATGCTAATTTAGGAGGCAGTTTAGTCAAAAAGTTTTTTATCACGAGACATTGAACTTGAGTTAGTCAAAAAGCATGTCCTAAAAATGGTTATGACGAAACGAGAGTGCTTGAAGACAGCACTGCATTAAGTGCATAGGATGCCACATTGTAACAGCAAACGACTTTAATTTAAAAGCCAGCACCGGTGCACCAAACATTCCGACATTAAGGACAAACCCATCAGGCATCATTCACAAACATACAATTTAGGTCTTATGTTGGCATCATTACCTCTTCCCCTTCTACTACATGCGTTGCTAGTTGTAACTATGGCTGTACTGCATGTGTTGCTAGTTGTAACTATGGACAAGTTGCTCCCATGCATGATGCTATCCTCAGATGATGAGATTATCACATCATTTCTCTCTACTTATTCTCCTAATCAAAGTCCTTACATCACCGTCATTTTCTGACTGGCACCGGCTTTCCACACTTAAATTGTTTACACTACCACTGTAGTTTCATTTCGATCAAACCACAGGATTACAAAGTTTTAGCAAGTCCAAATTCTAGTAACTACAATTTCTAATTCTAACAATGTAGTTCTAGTAGAGAGAACAAGAAGGAAGGTGTTTCTAAGGCTACATCACGATATCCTCCTCCGAGCATTTCTACTGGCAAAATTGCCTACTAGGATAAGTATACACAAGTGGATGATACAATGGTCTTATCACCGCTTGGAGAACACCACCAAGATCAACATTGACATAGAAACTACGACCTTGAAGCCTGATCTTTCCCAAAAGTTTCGCTTCTCATTGTTGACAACTGTGGCCTGTTTTGCTGCTAACTGCTCACGAAGTTCTTTCAGGGCCTTATCTCTGCGTTCTCCCATCTATTCCAAATGACAAAAATAAGACAAAAGAGCACTGATGTTAATTGATTACAGATGGAACTTTGTAGATGTGAGATCTAAAATACCAAATGCCTTCTATTGTTATGATGAGTGTAGGCACAGAGAAGTTACTATAGCATTTGATCACACAATTTCAGCAGCTGAGTAGCAAATTAGGGTCGTCCACAGCAGAATGTTTTAACTAACTTGGTTCACTATGGCGTGGAAAGTCAGAAATGCATCGATTGCATGTTACGGTAAGGACTTAAAACCAGCACATACAATTCCATCCAAGCAACAATGGCAGTAAATAAGATTGAACCTACCCTTTGAAGCTTCCGTGTCTGAGCACGAGCTTCGTGAAGACAAAATTCAAGCTTCAGCACCCTCTTTTTCAGGTCTTGGTCAGTCCTTCGCTGCTTTTCTAACTGTCAGCAAACATGATGAATCACATGAATGCACAATTCTATAAAGCTTGCAGGGAAGTTCAACAATAAAGGCATGCAACTAAAAGACATAGATTATGAAGAAGGCCACAGATGGATAGACCTGTGATTCGAATTCCTTAGTTTTGAGCTTCCAGTGAGCAGACATAATCCTTATTTCATCTTTGAGTTTGGCTATTTCATCATCCTTGGCAACTAAGAGCTTATTCATCTTCTCAAAATTTTTAGGAGATGTCTCATCCAACAATTTTCGCAATTCACAATCTTTGTTACTTCCAGCAATAGTAATAGCTTGCATAATGTCGTGCTCAATTCTCATAACTTCATCTTTCAATTGCTTTTGAGAGCATTCTCTTGCTTGAAGATCATTCTGTAATTTATCTAATTGCTCCCCTAGCCTGGTTACACGAGCCTCATGCTCCTTTAGTGACATGTTCTTCTCATCTAATTCCTTTAAGAGGACCAAGCACTGGAGCTGTGCTGATTGAGCTGAGGCAGCACTAGCATCAGCAGTTGCTCTCGTTGTTGCAAGCTGTGATCTAAGTCCATCCAATTCCTGTAAATACTGTGCCACATAAAAAAAAAAAAAACGCAGAATGAGTGGTCATAAAGGTAAGGAAGACAATTATTTAAACACAATGAAGCTTCAAGACGTATGCTTCAACTAAGCCTTCAAGCATATCTTCCATGCATATATATTGCATATGGACATGGAAATATAATCTGATGGGCTAATAAACTATATATTTCCTTTTTCATTTCTTGGTTCAAAAAGTGGTGCCATATATGACTTGTAAATTAGGTGCCAACACAATCATACAGTAGCAAGACAGAAATTTCTAATGGTGGGTCAATAAGATTATAAAAGCATGAACTCAGTTTGTACGTTATAATTAGCCAACGTATCAGCAGTAGCATTAGCTTGTCTTCTCACATGTTGAATCTTTATCTCCCAGTTTTATCTATTTGACTTGATATCGTAATAATGCCACCATTTCCATCAACAATCAATCTTTGTTCTCTTTCCTCTTTAGTGGGTCATATTGTAGTAATATCGAACATTTGGCTTACCCTTTTAATGAGAAATAACATCGTATAAGAGGCAACCTTTGTTCATTGCTCATACAAAATTAAATTGACATGTGAATCAGGCCAGAAAACAAGAACAAGCATTCAAGAAACAAATAAATGTGCACCAAAGTATGATAGTAGGCTTAGCCTTGAGGTCTATGTTCCAGTTCTGACGTGTTCAAGTATTCCTATGTTTCCCTCAAAGATAAGAGATATCATTCTGAAAGGAAAAGATACTTTAAAGCAGCAAATTTTACACAAATACGTTCAAACTTAACCAGTTCTTAAAATTTCATGGAAGCAGGTTGGGAAGCCAAAGGGGATGGTCAGTTTTATGTCATTTGGCTGATAAATAAGCTCTTATAAATCTTCCAGCAAAATATCATTGATCTCAACCATTATCATCATGCCTTCTACTACTGGTTGAAATAAGGTTGAGGTGTACAGATTTCCCAAGGTTCATTGAGAAAAGTCAGCATACTTATAAAGAGACATCTGATTGAAATTTAATATAGAATTACAACAGTCAAATGGACACGAATTTGAAACTAGTGACCGCATGATGTCAAGACAGTATCTCCAAAAGAATAATTTTAACAAGAAATTGTCATTTTGCAAGTATGTAAATTAAAAACGAAATGAAGTACTCAACCTTCACAATGATACATACTTCTAAATATAGGGACCATTGAGAAGTTCTAAAACATTGACGTCAGCCACATCAACTTGGGAGTCGAAAGGTTTCATTGAATCTAATAAGTAAATCATAAATTCTAGAGCATCTTATAGATAGCAGCACAATTTGTTCGGTGGATCGGTGAAATAACTTTGCCCAAATTCCTTACAACATGCAACCTGAAAAACATAAGCTGGCCAGCCAGAAAAATACAGGATCTATATATTTCCCAAGGGATCATCGAGTAAAAAGTAAAATAACGGAAAGTTACAGTTTCTAAGAGTCATCGGAAGACAATGTTTTCTTAAATTGTTTGAGTCTTCTATAGAGGGGACAACGGTACAACTTAAATATACTTTCTAACCTTTTCCATTCATGGGCTCCGCCAAAATGACAAACAAAACGGATAAAGGTTTAGATACATCCTAAATAACAAACATGTGTATGATAAGATGAGTAAAGGAACATGATTACAGACCAGATCATCAGCAAATAATTGCACTATTAGTAGAACATAAAGGGAAATCTTAGATCGTCAAAAGACAATTCAAAATTGCAAAGCCTGCAAGGAAAATAAAGAGAAAAACAGGGATATCCAAAGGACCTTATCAGCAGTTGAAGCTGAAGCCTCAAGCTGGCAATTCTTCTCCTCCAAAGTCTTCTGCAGTCTACAAACAGCCTCCTCCATTGTTTTAGCTTTACTCTCTGCTTCCTGTCAAGTCAAAAGCAACAAAAAAAACCTTATTACAAGTTTCCGTTTGGATTAAAATCTATATGTAGCAAATCTGACCCCACAATCAGAAAGAACCCGAAAAGGAGAAACGAGAAAGACAATGATTGAATTCCAAGCACCAAAAGAGAAAGAAGGCTAAAACCCACGAATCACATGCCTGTCTGATTATTGATTCTTTAACAAAAGACTGCTCTTGAGATGCAAGGCGGCTGCGGACTTCCTTTAAATCCGCAGCTAAAGAAACGACATTTCGCCTAAAGCTCAGCTTCTTCTCGTTCAAGTCCTTCAATAAAGGATCAACCTCTCTAACCGGAAGCGTCGGCGAGGGTAAAGTCGACGAATTTGACGTCGATTTCTCCGCCACAGACATCATAAACAGATGTATGACAATAACGTAAAAAGCTCTTGTTGGGTCTACAAAGCACTTGCAGTGAAGGCATAGGGTGTTGGACGCATCTGCATGCGAAAATGGTATCTGTGCGTTTAACTTTTGATGGCATCAAACAAGTCTATCAACACCATAAGTTGTTAATTGGCAAAATCCAAGTTTAAAATGACGAAAAGATTATAACTTTAAGACGTACAGTAGTCATATGTCCTACAATTGAGGATCTGAAACTCAAACGAATAGGCTTGAAAGTCAAAATCTTTAGAACATGGCAATAATTTTTTCAAAAAGAATAAAGAAAATGGAAATGAACTTATTTAATATATATGGCCCCAATTAGAGAAAAGAGGGAGGAACAACACGTAAAGGGTCTGTCGCTTTCAATGAATAAATGAATTGAGAAAGAAGCATACCGGTTGTCTTAGAGACAGAGGGATTTCGCTAAAGAGATTCAAACATAGTAGAAAACAAACGCTTTCACATAACGCTACAGTAGTTTTGATTTCATGTGGACAAAAAGAGACAAAGATGGATGGCAAGAAAGCTGTGAGAGATAAAGCACAAAACAGAAATCGCAGCTCAAGCAAGAAAGAACAAACCTGAGAAGTGAGAAGAGAGAGTCCAAGTAGAAGAAGGAATCAGACAGAAGTGGTTTTCTCCAAGTAGAGGATTCAGCTGAGCTAACAACAGCTTCTCTGCGGGTTCTGTCTTCTTCTTATAGTTATTATTTATTATTATCATTACGGTCTTGTCTTATGTTGTTGAAGCTCAGTGTTGATTTCGCGTCATAATAATTATTTATTTTTCAGGAGAGAGAGAAGAGACAGGTGGAGCATTTTAGGCGTAGGTTCGGAGTATCCGAGCCTCGGGCTTAAACAAATTAACAAAACCCGAAGCTGGCCCGGTGCGGAGCGCGGGCAAATCCAAATTTTCGCAAACCAACCGATCAAGAACTGCCACGTGATTAATCTCACAACCGAACGATTTGCCCGTTGCGTTAGGTCTTCTTTTTCTCTACAAAATGATTCGGGCCTTTTGTTTCCTCGGCCCAGCCCATCCTGACATTCCCATTAGCGCCAAGTGTGATTATTGACAAATGGGCATTAGTTAAATAAAGTATCTTAAGCTCTACATATCTTCCAACATTAATGTCCATTATGGTAAATAAAAATAGGTTAACATAATTATAAGCAAGATATATTTTAAGTAGGACAATTAAAGTTCAATTATAAACGTTTTCTTAAAAATGATTCTAATTATTTCTAATTAGACTAAAAAATATTAATTTATAAGATTAATCTTGTGGTACTTCTTGATCTAAAAAGTAAAGGTAAAAACTGTATTTTTAATTTTAAAATTTTCACCAAAATACAAGTTAGGCTATGACGTTTTAGAGTGTTTAAAATAAATCTTAACTTTTGCAAAATGTTTGAATTAAATTTTGAGTGGATAAAAATTTAGGTGGAGATAACTTTCTATCACTTTATATTTGACGTGGTATAAATTTATTTATTTTATTAATAGTATGGGTCTTGCATAATATAACTTTTTTTAAAGGGCAAAAGAAAATTAATCATGTATTTAGGAAAATTTTAGATAAATGATATATAGTGTTTTTCTATTGATACAAGGGATATTTAACATGTTTGATGATGAATGGACATAGAAAATTTGAACAAAGATAAAGAAGCTGGAACAATCAAACAAAACATTATAAGAACATAAATCTAAGTTCTAAACATATGATTATCATCCAAGATAAAGAAGCTGTACCATCCTTCTTCTTAACAAACAACACCGGTGCACCCCACGGTGATACACTTGGTCTAATAAACCCCTTATCCAGAAGTTCTTGTAACTGCAACTTCAA
>JANIPM010000007.1:31929261-31945251 GCA_027478405.1 Erythroxylum cassinoides
GAGAAGCGATGGCACACAGGTCGGTCAGCTGGGTTGGACTTTTGAGGATGACTTAGGATAGACGTTTGTATCAGTTTTCTTTTTGGTTTTGTTTAGGGGACTGATAGACTGGTCTATTCTGCTCCTGGATGACTGTACCAGATTATTATTTTGGATTTTAATTTACTGATTTTTGATATTGTGATTTAATTACTGCGATGCCATATGGATTATTAGCGGAAATTTTCTGGTAGTGCACCTTTATCGTGGGATACGTGTTGGAGCGACCCTCGGGCGTCTCGATATGTACCCTACGATGAGGGGGTGCTACACGCATCCCCAGAGAGAGCTCACGATTCTGCTTAAACAGCCCTGCGTAAGAGGAAGGCTTTGTGCCCTTAGAAGCCGCCGTCGCCGGGTCCTGGGGAGTTTCCTCATGCACCATCGCAGCCTGAGAAGCGGAGGGTAGAAGTGAAGGTTCCTGGGCACCCCCTCCCCTGTGGATGCCGTCTCCTCCATATCGGCAGAGCTCTATGCAAGACCAGGAGAGTCGAAAGAGGTTGTATTTGAAGTTGACGGCGAAGCTGAAGGGTCGGGCTCCGGTAGAGGGGAGACAAATTGCGGAGTAATGCGTCGAGAGAGCCGCTCCGGGGGTGCTATAGAGGGCACCGTCGTAGCCAAGGCGGAAGGACCGTTAGGGGGAGTCCGAGTCTGGGACCAAGACACATTCCTCTAGGAGCCACCGGGGAAGAGTGGCCGCGGCGGAAGGGACTGAGGCGTGGTACCTGTCTGGTAACCCAAGCACTTGACCGTAATATCACGTCCCCGAGAGCGAGATTTGCCCATAGCACTACTGGGTGGGCAGGCCCCCCTAGAGCCGTCACACGGGACCCATCCAGACCTAGACAGGAGAAGTCGACCAACAAAGGCGGAAAAGCCAGAGGGCGGGAAGAGAAAAATTCAAACCAAATCAGCACCCGAGAACAAAAACCAAGCGGAAGAACCGTGCTAAGAGTCAAAGTACCAAAGACAGGAACGAGAGAAAGTAGAGAACCCAAACGGAAAGAGTAGAGAAACACCGGGAAGTGGCCGAAACTAGGAGAGAGAACCTAGTGAGAGACACTCTCAACGACCACTACTGATTGATTGGATGCTTTTTAAAACAATTTGAATGGGTTTAAAAATCATTAATACCCATTATTTTCCAAAAAGAGCATTTTAGTCCTAAACTTTTGGGATTCCTAAAAGTCATTTGATCGGACATATTTTGGATATGTGTCAGTATTATTGGACTCTAATACCTATTTTGGACATTTTTAATTCTTTTTCAAAATTTGGTCCCCAAAATCACTATTCCCAAACATAACAATTTGCATTTAATGACAAGAAAAAAGTTTGGGGTTTTACAATGTTGCTTTAAATGCTTTCTTCTTATCCTTCTTCTCTTTCTCATGATTTCTCTCATACTTCTCCTTATCTTGTGGTTAAGGAAATTGTAACTTTATATGAGCAAAATTTCCACATTCAAAGAAAATAATGTTTGAGGATCTATGTATTAAATCACTTTTACCTTCCTTGAAGTCCTTTTTTTGGAGATTTTCTTTTTTAAGAACTTCTTGACTTTTCTAATGAGTAAGACAATGCCTTCTTCTTTGCTTTCATTAGTTGATGTCTCTTCCTCTTTGCTTAATTAATCTTTTAGGTTTAAATGCTAAACCTTTTTTCTTTGGAAGTGTTATCTCTTCTTGTATCTCTTAGAGCCTTATTTCATATGTAAAGATAAATCTTTTTGTATAGTCATCACCTTAGCTTCCTACGCTTTTGGAAGTGACCTAAGCAACTTTCTTACCATTTCAACATTAGTATAAGTCTGTCTAAGACCTTTAAGAGCATTCATAATATCAATAAATCTAGTATACATCCTATAAATGCTTTCGTCATGCTTCATTTGACATTATTTATATTGACATGCTTACTTTGCTCTCCTTGATTTATACCCTCATGAGTGGCTTCTAATGCATGCCAAATGTCATAAGTTATTTCACATATAAAAACTAATCTCTTATCTTTAGGTTCCCATTATTCCTTTAGTTTGGGTATCTTTTATGTTATCTATAAATTTTATTAACATAAAGTGACCATTTGACAATATTTTCCATAGGTCTACACTCTCAGCCATTAAGGAAAATCTCATCCTAGTTTTCCAATAAAGGTATTCACTTCCATCAAAGAAAGGTTGTCTAGTAATGCTTTGTCCCTTTTAGTTGAATGATGATGATGCTTCTAAATATGCCATTGTGATATTTTCTATAATATTTTGTTAGAAATGTTGGCTTAGATTTACTCTGATGCTACTTGTTAGTCCCTAATGGCATCTAAAAGGGGGTAGAATTAGGTATTTATAAAATTTAAAAAATTTTCTAATCAAAGTTTTTATTTAACAATAATTAATAAAATAAGAATTGCTTAACATAAATCAATTAATCAATTCAAAAATAATCTAAAGAGGGTAGGGAAGAGATAATGCAAACTGATTTATAATGTTCCGGGAAACAGCCCTTGCTTACATCCTCTTCAAAGATTCTTCTTAGAATTTCACTATAATTCTTCTTTCAAGGCAAAGAATAACCTTTATATAACATTTGTTGGTAAATAGGAACCCTTATTACAATCTTCTTTTAAGGTGAAGAGGAAGACCTTAATCTCAATTGTATCACCCTTAAATATAATAATATATTGCCATAACCAAATACTACAAATCAAAATATCTCACTTTATCACTTGATAACTCCAAAATAGCTCACTCATACAATATGACACAATGATGCTTACATAATTGAAAAACTCTTTAAAATGTGTGTGTACAACACCCAAAAACTTTTTAATACTAAAACCAATAAGAAAAAACTTATTTATAGTGTTTTAGGACCCAAAGTAGTTATTAAAGTCAAGAATTAGCTATTACAATGACTATATTCGACGCACTAGTTGATCAGTATAATATACTGGTTGACTAGTATACATTAATAGCTCCAGATTCACTAGCCGTTGGAATACTAGTCTATCAATAACCTTTATTATTCGACCAGGATGATAGATTGGTCAACCAATACATTAACCAGTGTTACAATAAACTCTAAATACTTAAAATTTAACATTTTTAACATATATTGTTCAACTACTAACTAATATAGGTCGACCACCAACCCCTAAAATATAATTTTAAAAACTTCAAATACGTAAACTCAATTTGTTATGATTAAAGACACTCCAAAAAGTTTCCTAAAGATTACTTGAAAGATTAAGAGGTTTTTATATAAAAATAGAAGTCTTCAATGCCTTTTGTGAATGTAAAGACTCATGTAATGAAGTACAATGAAATGGTTATACATGTTAAGCCTTTTTAATAATCAAATTAACAAAATGAGCTTACAAATAATGATATAAGATGTAAAAATGACCTTAATAAACCTTTGTCTTCTTTTATTTTTATTTTGATCATCATTTCTTCATATGTAAACTTTAATGTCTCTTGTTCAACTTCAAACACCATCTTCTTAAGCTTATGGCTTCATTTTGTTCTAATATTTCTTGTCATTAAAATAACAAACATATTAGTAGTAATTATATCATCAAATCATCAATTGGAACCCCCTTAGTTCAATACTATTTATGTATATAGATTTATTTTTCGTCGGTTATAGGTGACAAAAATTTATAACAAAGAGTTGACTTCCTATTTATTACTGTTACTTATTATAAATAAATGTATAGATATTATAGGGATTATAGTTTGATTCTAAGAAGCTTGATTGTAGGGATCGACAATATCTTCCTACCAGCTTTAGGCATATAACATGTATATAAATAGAGGTTTATAGTAAATATAAAATATCAAGTATTCATAATAGAGTCATATTTAGCTATCTGAAAGTTTGAGTTTCTACCCGAGGGAAGAATTTCATTATAAATTTCATTATTCGTAACTTGCTATAGTTGCAAATGTTCGGGCCACTAGCTTAAGGTGATGTTTTGGTCTCACTATTAGTATAGCTGGATTTCCCAACTACTGACTAGTTTTTGGTCAAAAGCTAATTATTAAAGGTCTTGTGAATGCACCACACATGCCACTAAAAGGTCTGTCATCTCCTCCCAAGTGTCAGTGTGTGACAAAATTTGTGTGAGAGTTGTACGACCCAGTCACTTCTCCTAGTGCTGCCTCTCCCTCCCAACTTGGTTGGGTTTCTAATCCACCACTACCATTGACTTTGTGCACTACTTTGCTACTGCCACTATAGCCTAATAACAAAATTTTCTCATTGTATTTTTTAAGAGTTTGGTGATATTGTTACCTTGGGTAACTTATTTTCTATCATTGGAAACTATTGCATCCTTGGTATATGTTAGCTTAGCATGTGGTTTTGTTTAATGTGGGAAACTGAACTCTTCAGATTGACTTGCTAGATAATTTTGATATAGTTGTGTGGTTATAATTACTTCATATTCTATAGCTGATGGACATAATCAATTATGGTTACAGATGTTATTCTAGTGATGTCTAAAATTACTAAACATAAGTTGATAGGTCCTAATTATTTAGAATGAAGCAAAACAATTAGGTTTTATTTGCAGAGTATTTCTAAGGATGACCATCTTACAGATGATTGACATTCTAATAATACCAAGGGAATGGCTAAAAGATGATGTCAGATTATTCTTGTAGATTCAAAATTCAATAAATACTTAAGTGGTTAGTATGATTATTCATTGTAAGTATGTTAAGGAATTAATGAAGTACCTGGAATTTTTATATTTGGGAAAAAAGAATGTTCCTCGTATCTATAAGGTCTGTAAGAATTTTTACGTGATTGAACAAAACGACAAACTTATTTTATGAATTTTAAAAAGGATTATGACGAATTTAATTTTTTGTTACCTTTTGGTTTTTATATTGAGGTACAATAAACTCAATGGGAGACAATGGTAGTGATGAGCTTTGTAGCAGGTTTCAATTATCAATTTGATACAACAAAGTCACAAATCCTCTTCAGTGCAAAAATTTCCTCCTTACATGAGGTATTCTCTAGAGTTCTACTTGTATACAATACTATTGTTGCTCAACTTGTTAAGGCTTCAAATGCCCTTGTTAGTGGGAATAAAAATCATTCCACTAATCAAAGTCAAAATAAATGAAACAATATAATGGGCTAGGAAAGAATTATAGCACAAGAAGTGTTGAATGTAACTACTATCATAAGCTAGGTCATATTAGACATACATGTCCAAAATTGCAAAACAAATAAAAAAAATCTCACATAAATTGTATTGTTGCTATTTCTACCACACTTAACACACCTTTAGAGCAAATAGTCTTAGTTTTTGTAGATGAATTTGTTAAATTTTGTCAGTTCCAAAAAGTTAAATAGAACTCATCTAACTCTATCACTGCTATTATTGAAACAGGTAATCTTGATAAGTGTCTCTTTTTTTCCTCTAACTCCCATTGGGTCATTGATTATAGTGATAATAATCACAGGATAAGTAATCGTAATCTTATAACTAACATTAAACTCCACAACTCTCCTTCCAAATTCATTTTAGCAAAAAGTTTTGCCTCATATGTTCTTAGTTCTAGAATTACTCAGCCTACTCCTTTACTTTCCCTATCATATGTGTTAGGCTACCATGATTTTCTTTGAACTTAATATTTGTTAGCAAAATTATTGGAGTTCTAAATTTTTATGTCTTAGTTTTTTCAGATTACTTTATTTTTGAAGATCTTGTGATGAAGAAGATTATTAGTAGTGGACACGTATAAAGAGGTCTTTACATTCTAGATATCCATGAATATATGCCCAAACCTATTACTTGCTTTATAATCTCAATTCCTTTTGAAGCAAAATATCGATTAGGCCATCCACCCCTATTTGTGTTGAAGAAACTATATCTAAAATTCAAAATTGTGTTGTCTTTATATTCCAAGTCATGTCAATTTGCCAAACATCATTATTTTCCTACTTTTTCTTAAGTTAATAGAAAAGCCAGTTTTTCTCTTGAGTTAATTTATTCATATATGTTTTTAGGTCCATGTCCCATTAACATTGAGTTTTGATATTTTTCACCTTTATTGATAATTTTTCTTAGATGACTTTTCTTTATTTGATGAAAAATTGTTCCAAGTTATTTTCCCATTTTACTCCTTCTATACTAAAATCAAAACATAATTTAACATTTTTTTACATACTTTATAAAGTGATAATGCCAAGAATATCATTATGATCCCTGTTAGACTTATATGCATAAAAATGACATCTTTCACCAAACTTCTTGTGTAGATACACTATCTCAAAATAATGTAGCTGAACAGAAAAAGAAACATCTCCTCAAAATAGCCAGGGCACTTCTATTCCACATATATGTAGCCAAGTATTTTTAGGCTCATGCGATCTCCATATCCTAATTTTTGATTAATTGAATGCCATCATCCATCATTCATGGTGATTTCCCTATTGAGCCTTATATATTTGGAATTATATGTTTTTTCCATGATGTTCATCCTTAAGTCACCAGATTAGATCCCAAATCTATAAAATATGTCTTCTTAAATTACTCTCGCCTTTAAAATTGGTATCGATATTATTGTCCCAGTCTTAATATACCTTGTATCTATTAATGTCACATTTATGGATAATCTTTCTTAGTTTCCTACTTCTTCAATTACTTCTAATAGTCAGGGGGAATGATATTAATTATTACAACAATTGTAGCTCATGAGATGATGTAAGATCTCCTAAACTCATAAATGGCAGTTTATAAGGATGCTTCTATTGATTTTGGGATGCTCATTATCATTCGTCAAAGAGACAAACTTAATCCAAGTATATGTTTTTTTTCACTTTTATTATATGTTGAAAATTAATCATCACTTTATTTTGTTTATAATATTACTTTTATTGTCTTACAATTGCTTAGTGGGGCCAATTTAGAAGTAGTGTTCTAGAATTACAAAAGTTTGAAATTCAAATTCTAAGTCAATGCGTGAATGCGACGGGGTGTAAAAAGAATGGGAGCACGTTTAAATTCATCTATTCTAAGAAAAAGGAATAGATTGGAACTTAGTCTTTGTTCAATACAATTTAAAGCTTCGAAAAAGGCATGTTATTATCATTATTAAGTTGAAAATTATTTTATATAATTTCTTCATAGTTTAAGTTAATTTGTTTACTTAACATTCTTAATAGAATAAGTAGTTTTATATATCCACTTTGAATTGACCATATAGATCTTTTAGTAGATTGAATTTTTGAGAAACCGAGTTTAATAGATGAGAGTGATTTGGAAAAAAATTTTGAATAGAAAAGTATTGACCTGTCATTTGATGTAATTAATTTGAATGATAGTGATAATAAAACTCCTCTTAATGATTGAGATTTTATACTAAATAAGAATTGAAGCTAATACAATATGAGTAAATATTTAATTAAATAAAATTTCAAGTTTTTTACTCTTCTTTTCTTTTAACTTCACTTGTATTTAATGCATATGTTGAATTCTATATATGCAATACACATAAAACTATAAATGTTTTTGTTTTAAGTTTCACTTCTAATAAGTGATTTCCTCAATGCAAACTCTTATTATAATACTTAAAGTCGTAAATTATTATTATTATTTTTATTTGATATTTTGATATAATTATTATTTATTATATAATGAAATTTTAACATGTTAAGTACTTTGTATTATTCTTAATTTATATTTTTATGATTAAACAATTTTTTATATTCATTATGGTTATTGTTTATATGTAAAAAATAATATTAATAGAAATAAATATATTGTTATTAGTTTAAATTTATATTGTTATAATTTTTTAAGACATGATTGACGTAAAATTATAAATTGTATAGTACAATACATTCAAAAACTATTTTGCAATTTTTAAAAAATTCAAAAAATGTTTTATAGTTTTAAAAACACCCAAAATAGTATATGATATTATAGTATTTATAACATTGGCTAGCACCATTTCCATGGATCTTGTAAATGCTTTGTGATGCTATCAAAATATTGGAACATTATTTAAATAAGAAAAAAAAAGACCTTGAAAGATTATTAGGTTCGATAGCATGGTTAGTCCGACCACATCCAACAGAGGAAAAGATCTATTGGCATTCCTGTCTCAACATTGGGGATCCACTCATGATGCCAAAGCATAATGCATTCTGATACAAAACTTGGCTTCCCAGAATCAATTAAGGCATGCTGGGTTGGTTAAATCATTTTTGCCATCCTATATACCTCGTTAAAACTGTTCACGACATACATCAGGATATTTCTGATTTGATTAATCATTTTAATTTATTCAATGAAGAACTTTAGTTCTTTGGAATTATCATCGAGAGCAATGAGGTCCGCATGGGAAGCTAATACTCACAATGTTCATCCCGACGTCTTCAGCTGCCTCATCTTCATTACTAAATCCTTGCTACCACCAAAAATAAAAAAGAAAAGAAAAGAAAAGAAAAGCTCTAAATGCTGCTAACAAGCAACAATAATTTGACTCCCCGAACTGCAGTCCAGACGATCACCGTCCTGGCTTTGATATCACTTCTATTCAAGTGTTTCTAAGTGCAGCTTGTGGCATAGAACTATGAACTATGCAAATGCCAAGTAACTGACCACCAGGGCTGCAGGAACACGATGCACCGTTATACCAACTTAAGCTAGAGAACCTTTCATTACTATACTGTCGTATTGTCACAAGAGCCACTGGACATGTTAGTGCCTGAATCAGTTTAACGTTTATTAAAGTGCAGGCATACTGAGAGCCTAATATGGCTAATGTAGTGATAAACTAGCTATGCATTATTTTCTCATAAGTAAAAGTTCGGTTTATATTAACAGATAATTGGTTTAAATGGCTGACTCAACAGGGGTATGATAAGCTCTCACAATCTGAGACAAAATTTTTTTTTGAAAAAGCTATTCTGTACCATTGTTTCAAAATCCCAACTCTATACAAGACATAAAGCCTAAAATGATGAAAACTAACATAAAACCTTGACAAAATTGTGACAGGAGCTGTATACTAGAAAGCAAATTCTCCCCAATTAGAGATAACCTTCAATGAGGATGGTGGTCAGGTCGCATTTCTATAGTTAGTTAACCCACATTCATAAATCTGAAAACAAATAATCTAGAAATGCATTTTCTTTGATAGATACAAAACAGGATCCTCAGCAGAAGGCGAAAACATAGGGTAAAGAAACTCAGATTACAATGAAAACCAGAGTCTACTACTACTAGATACAAAGGCACAAGAAGGAGTGGTCGGTCTTGACCGGTCAGAGAGCAAACACTATAATGAATGTTGAGAATTGTAAAATTGAGAACAAAATGATATGAATTATGGGCGGAGAGAAATTAGAATCAGCCTGGGCAGAAACAATAGTGCATAGCCAGCCCCCCAAGTCAGGTCCAATCTAATCTGCACAATGTTGTATAGTTTTCCAAATTCAAGCAAACAAATTCAGCGACAATGTATCAACAACGTTAACTAAATTCCAAGAAAAACAAAGGTAATATGCATACCACTTTGTTACTGAGGCATCATGTTTAAGATTGTCGGAAACATTGTCGTTGACCACTCCCCCATTAGTCAAAGGGGAAACCTGGGCGACCGAATCCTTCTTCTTGAATTTGTTGTTGGTATTATTAATATTATTATGATTATTATTGTTGAAGAGGAAGGTGAGGTGTTCCAAAGCCTCTTTAGCTCTCTTCCGACAGAGCGCAGCTTCCCGAACTCGCCTCTCTGCTTCTGCTCTCGCCACAACGACAGCTTTCGCCATGGAAGCCGACGCGATTCTGGCTGCGCAGAGGAGGGTCAACGCCATGTTCTGGTCGATCACCTTCTGGGCACTGTGCGTGAAGAAGGAGAAATTTGGGGACGAACATGGAGGGCAGAGAAAAGGCGTCGAAGAGGGAGGAGAAGGAGAACAGTGGGAGTGAGTGAAAGATGCGCAATTGGTGCACGTGATGCGTTTGGAGGGAGGCGGCGTTGTCTCGTAGAACGAGAAGCAGTAAGGGCAAAACAACGTTGGATGAAGCCGGAGGACGCACGACGTGCACAGCCGCTGGTAGATGCCGCGTAGCCGCACGTGATGGATTATGGTTGCGTCTTTGGCGTTGCAGTTCCCACATCCGACCATGGTAGTCTGATCTGTGGCTGTTACGGTGGAAATGGCTGAATTGGGTTTGGAATTGGGGTTCATGTGTGGCAATTTGGAATTCTAGGGTTTCTGCAAGACGAGGAAAGGAAAGGGGTTTATAGATTGGGTCCTTCTTAGTCTTATACGCTTCATAAAATTAGTGTTTAATCACATTGTTTTTAAGGGAAATGTTTTAATGATATAGAAGACAAGAACTAGAGCGTCGGTATATATAGAGTATGGTTTTGTTTTGGTTGAATAGATTTAACATTGCTCCATTCGTCAATCTCTCTACTCTTCCCTTCGTGCGTACCTATTTGACATTATCATGCTCTTTTTCAAACTACTGCCAACTTACACACTATGAATACTGAAATTCTATTATCCTTATTAAGATATATACCTTAATAAAGGCTCTATAAAATATGAAACTATTCTTAAATTTTTTAGCGCTTATAAATTAAACCTTAGCATTAAGATCAGACAATAAATAAACTTTTAATAAAAACTAATAATAATATTAGAATTAATAATGTTTTAGAGTTTAATTATACAATAATAAAAAATAACTCTTTCATATTCTGAACTTAAAAATTCTTTCTTATCCATTAAAACAAAATCAACAAAGAATAATATTAAATAAATATACTTACATAAACAATAATATTTCCTTTGAATGATGATAAAATTTAGTTAAATTACACTTGTAATTCTACTTTTGAAATTGTTGATTCAATTAGATTTTTTTCATTATCACAATTAATACATTATATTATAAATATTTGAAACTCGATCTTTTCATTTAATTATTAGGTATATTAAATAAGATATATCCATATCGTTTTTTTGTAATTACTGTGTGAAAACATGTTTTTGAGAAAAGGAAAATAGAATTAATAGCAAAGGACAGATAGTTGCAAAAGATCATACTTATAGACTACATGCAACTAGACTCCCTGGATAAAGTTGAACAAGCTAAACTTCTATCTTTTTAAGAGGATGAAATAATTAAAACAAGTGAAAAAAACTAAATAACATAAAAAAGAATAAGGAATCAAGGTACTTAGAATAAAGGGATTTGATCAAAAAGACAAAAACATTCCATATTTGTATAAGACACACACTCACTCTGCCATAGATATTGTGAGTAAGGATGATGAATTATCTCATCTAATTGGTGATACTAACTATTCCTATGATTTCCCTCATAAGATCTCAAAATTTCTTTCTCTCTTTAAGTAAGCGTAACAATCTAACACTAAGCGTAACAATCTAACACTAGTTTAAATAACTTTAGATCTTCTAGAAGAGTAAATATGATATTCCCTACCTAAGTCAAGAACTTAGATCAAGATTGAGCATGACAGAAAGCTCAACATATGGATAAGAGATAGGATCAAGTGGAGATGGAGTAAAGATAGGAGACTAATATGTAACTGATAGATATAGGGGCAACTTTGTAAAGGACGTATTGGTAGTTTTGAATCTTAGTTCCTTTCAATCTATCTAGGTATTCAGCTTATTCGTGATTGCAAGCAAGAAGATGGAAGAGGCTTTTAGCGAATTGCTTTTGAACTAAACAAATCTCCATTAAGAAGTTTTCAGATCAAGCCTTCTTGGAATGTTGAGACATAAGTTGTTTGTAAAATTGTTTGAATTGTGTCCTAACTAGACCACGTTATCCTTAGCATCTGTGTGTAAATAATATTTTGGTACATTTTCTATAATGTGGTTGAAACCTATGAGATTATAACTCCATTCTTCATGTATTAGGATTGAGCTAGATTTAACTTTAATAGGGATTAGAGCCTATGGTTGCTATGCCTTTGGAATGGGTACATGGGACTTACATTGTTTTAGTTATCAAACTAAAAGTGAGCATTCTTCCTATTTCTAACTCAAGTAGCTAATAGTGGAAAAAGAGGATGTTCAGAGGAACACTGGTCATAGAGGGGAAAGAAAGAAGCGATGGTAGAACGTTGACGGAGGTGGTGCCGGTGGTGGTTGGTTAAGACTTAAGAAATAAAGTGGATCAGAGTAGCCAAATTCTCCCCATCTCCTAACCAACACCAAAATCAATTAAGCGTTATCTATCCAAAAATAATCCAATATTGTATCTTTGGTTAAGGATTTTAGATTTAATTGTTGCCTTCATAAATTTGCCTAGCTAATGAGACGCTCTCCACAAGAAGGTTGTTTTCTTCTCTTATTTTCAATGTTTTTATTTTTAGTTTTATGATTAGTGATCGGATATAAGCATAGGATGATTGGGTGTTTTTAGAAAATTGTTTCAATTTTTCTTTTGTTATTCTAGTGCATTCTTTGATTTTTGTTGCAAAATTTGACAATTGAGCATTTGATATAGGTGTTTATTTGTTTTGATCTTTAAAGGAAAAAATGACGTCGTTTTAATAATTTAATTCACTTATGTGATTTCGCTGACGTGTATGATTAATGAGGGTTCTTGTACATGTGATACTGTCATGTTAGCAAAGATAACAATTTCATTATCATCGGGTTATAATTGAAAAAAATTGAGCATTTTATTGCTACTTTCTAAAGTTTGGGCTATAACTGAAAATTTGACGATAGTTTAGGTTTTTTTTTTATAATTAGCCCTATTTTTTTTATTATGATAGTCTCAATTATGCTCATGGATAGAGTGATATGCCTTGATTTGAAATACAATACCATGTCATATTAGTGTAGCATGTATTCTCCATCTATAACCCTTCTTACAAGTAAAAATTGTTTTATATTTTTCATTCTTCACATACAAATAATCAAAACCCTTCTTAATAGCTTATTGGATTAGAACTTGTCCAATTGCATTAACAAAGTCAAATGAGATACTAACTTATTCATGATTAAACAATGAAAATTTATTCATGATTAAAAAATCATAATTCATGAGGGATAAATAAAAAATTTCAAACCAATTTTGTGAGACTTGTTATAGTCCATAAATGGATTTCCAAAGTCTAAACACTTTGTCTCTTTTATTCATGGAGTAGCTCAAAGGTAGTTTCATGTAAACTTCTTCCTCTAGATTGTGGCTCAAAAAGCATTGTTCACATCCATTTGATGTAGTTCTAAGTCTCTTGCATTGTTCACATCCATTTGATGTAGTTCTAAGTCTCTTGCATTGTTCACATCCATTTGATGTAGTTCTATGTCTCCTGCGATTATAAAAATTATAAAGCAACTCACACTTATGAACTTTGCTATTAGAACGAATGTCTCATGAAAATTTTATCTTCTGACTTAATTATACCCCTTTGCCACTCGTTGGGCCTTGTAATGTTCCACAATACCATCTACATCGTTACTTGATCATGTGCATCTACTTACGTCAAATTCTTTAATAATGATATATATACCATTGTCCACGTATTATTTTCCTCCAATGCTTCGATTTCTTTTGACATTACCTCACATCACTTTAGATCCTTCACTACTTTAAGAAATTATTTTAGCTCTACATGTGTAGTTAGTGCAGATAAAAAATCCATGAATTACATACATAATTTATCATATGATACATAATTAGCAATGTGATATGAAATACATATAGACCTTTCGTAGCACAAGGTGTTCGAGAGAACTCTATACCTAAAATATGTGATCTTAAATTGAGTTTTAAATTGTTGTTATGTGTGGAGACATGCTACTAGTTATAACTACCTGGATGCTTCTACTAAAATTAAAGTGTTCTTATTTGATATGCCAACTATCAACCAAAATTTTGCAGTAGTTAAGGATACTTAGATAGTCATCTATGACACCCAAATGTCCATTTAACTATCCTTGTACATCTTTAGCTCTTGCCATATATACAATGAAGTTATTCAAGAGCACCAGTCTCCTTGGCACTTAATCTCCTCTTCCATACCTTTATTGAAGCTTTTTTCTTAATATTTTTGTGTTGTGCCTATTTTGTGGTCCCCTTGTTTGCCTTACTTATGTGATTTTCAATCTCTCACTGATCTTGAGTTTGAGATTATAATCATTCTAGAAAGGGATAATAGCTTTCCTATTATTAATCAAGCAATCAACCTGCTCAGTCCTCAATAAAAATATGAACACATGCTTATGAAATGTAATATCTCGAGAAACTATAAATTCTCATTCTTCAATATCTCATAATTTCCATCCTTTCTTACCATATAAATAACCAACAAACACACACCATCTACTCCTAAACTCTTTTCTATCCCTTTAGACCTATTATGAGCATAATATAGCCACCTGGAGACTCCAATATGCTCATATGATGATTTATTCCCAAATAATTTCTCATGAGGTGATTTGCAAAAAACTTTTATAGTTAATGCTCTATTTATGGTATAAGAAGCTGCTAACACACTCAAGGATGGCAACAGGTCAGGTCGGGCCTTACCCGAGGCTTGATACTTCTCAGGGTAATAGGCATTAGCCCAAGTCTGATAGCTTCTAAGGTAGCTCGACTGACCTGAGTCCGACTCGATTGAGTTTGAATTTTTTATAAATTAAAAAGGGTCGAGGCTTTAGCTGAGTCGGGCTGCTCGATTTTTCAAAATAGCTATGTATTTGTTACCACTATAAGTACTAAAAATACAAAAGGAGCAAAAATTATTTGTTTGAGATATGCCTAAGAATCTATGTTTTCAAACTTACAAATCTTATGTTATTGGGAAAAAGATTACGGAACTTTTTAAGTGACAAGAAATTAATTTAGGTCAAATAGGTCCATTCTTATATTATTAAAGATAATTATTTCTAGTTAATCCATCTTAGTAAGGAGAATTCATGGACTATTATGAGCATAATATAGCCACCTGGGGACTCCAATCCGCTCATATGATGATTTATTCCTAAATAATTTGTTGGACCCCGAATTTTTTATGACCTATTATTGATGTTATTAAGCATGATTGTGTTAATTATATGTTTAAGGTTTAGTTTGGATTAAATTGGGCATAGTAATGGATAATTGAGATTTATTGAGATTAAATATGGTATACATAGGAATTAAGGGATTAAAATGTTTGAGAGTATTTTGGGAATACCACTTAAGTTAGAATGGGATAAGGCTTTGTAAGGAGGGGTAAGTTGGTATTTCCTTTAGAATTAAGAAGAATTGGAAAGAAAGAGAAAGAAAAGGAAAAGAGAAGAGAAAGAGGGAGAGTGCCGTCGGTAGAGGAAGAAGAGGAGAGTCTAGGGTTTACGATTTTTGCAGGTTCCGACGGATTTGCAACATCTTTTAGTAAGTTTAAGTCCTTTTAATCTTGTTTTCGGTTGGATTAAACCTAGTATAGCTTGATATGGTGTTAAATCGACGGTTTAGGGTTTTCAGGAGAAAATGGTTAAAAATCTTTGGGTTGTTGTGTTTGTGACGGATTGGAAGCTTAGAATGGGTTAGAAATGTTGTAGAGGAGTTGATCTAAGGTTTTGATGTGTTGTTTTTGCAAATGGGAAGGATTGGAGTCAGAAAATGCTGGAAAATCGGGTTTCGGAGTCGTTCTCCAGGCCCGCACGTCGCGACGTGCGAATTAACGTTCACTGCGACATGTGGGGAGGAGCACGTTGCGACGTACGAGGTAGTGGTCTTCGCCGCGGCGCACGCTTGCGTGCACGCCGTGGCGAGCCTAGGCTGTTCGCCGCGACGAGTGAAGCTTTTGTCGCGGCGAGCGCGGCTCGTTCACCGCGGCGAGCGAAGCTTTCGTCATGGTGAACATGTCTTCGTCGCGGCGAGCCTCCTGTGTTCCAGCAAAGATGAAGTTTGATATTTTGGGCAGATCTTTTGCTGTGGATGTCC
>JANIPM010000007.1:31988841-32013509 GCA_027478405.1 Erythroxylum cassinoides
ATGTCGGGAATGTCACGAATCATGCATTGTACACATTTTAATTTCTCCATGTGCACTATTAAACATTTCTGGCAGATGCTTTGATTGTTGCAATGAGGTGCTACCCCTCCACTTCAACTCATCCATCTTATTACGGAGCTGAACTATGTACTCCATTGACTGTTGCAATTAAGTTGCCAATGTCTATACTATGCTCCGAACTTATTGACTTCATTGGTTGTTGATCATCTACTAGATGTTGCTGTACTAGACGTGAAGGATTGCGAATAACATGTGTTCACAAATGAACCTAAGCCGAATATCCTTCTACGACGGTCCCTACCACCTACTGCATGAAGATAAGTTTGAGTCTCATCAACATCTTCAGACTGCTGAGATTACCGTTGAATGCTTTTTGGTTATATCAGAAGGCAATGTTTATATTAGTAAGTGATAATTATTAAGCATTCATATTAAACCATAAATTTGACATACATTTAGTTCTCTACATTGGATGTTGATAAATGTCACACCGTCATGCTTCTTAGTGTGAGTGTGTAAAAAGAGCTGACGGGGAATAAACCTCATGCCCATAGACTTTTCCTGAATAAGAATAAAATGTTATAAGTAAACTAGAATTTATAAAAATTTCGACAAAATTTTCTCTATTTTTATGATATTTACCCCCTGTTGAACAAAGAAAATAACTTAACAATACAACCATAGATGGCACAAAACATTTATAACATTATCATTCTCCATAATACACATATTTTCATTCCAAAATTCACACATCAATTTAAATTGAAATAAGGCAAAGTGAAAAAATCAGAATATAAATGTAAAATGTACATTCTTACAAGTCTTTCTGCATACTTGTGGTGGGTAATAGATCCTCCCGTAGGCACGGGAAGACTCTCTTCCCCCCCAGTATTCCACGTTCGTTGGTTGAATAACGCTCTAAAATGGACATTACCTTAAGTGATGTCTAATATTGCTGCCAACGACTTCATATTTGTTAAAAAATATAAGGCAGTTGTACACCAGCCTTGTGTATCGCACCAACAAATTTTTGATAACATGTACATGCTCGTCTTTCTCATACTTTATTAATGACCACATCAAATTCAAAATCCAAAAAAAATTCTTTCTAAAACAAAAGGAAAAATTCGATTAATATTTATAATGTAATAATAGTTATCTAATTAATGTATTAAAATCAATTTAAAAAGAAAATAATTTTTTTAAACCTCAAACTCCTGATAGCAAAATTTCTTTGTGGCCTGAGAGATATTCATCCATACATAACCCTCAAAATCAATCTTCTCCTTGAATTTGGATGTCATGTTTCTTAAGCATGGTATAGATGGAATCAACCTAATATAAAAACAAATATCATTTTTAAAAATTTAAAACTATAACTTAATTATAAACATATAGTGTTTCATGTATTTTCACTTACAAATTATTCACAATTGTGATGTGAGTTCTCCATCAGGCCCCTCAGCTCTAGACTGGCAACCGCCTCTTTCATCTGCATCATTTACCCTTGATATCTTTATCGCTACAGTGGTCGTGGATGATGTAGGGGTGGTGGATGGTGTAGTAGCAGGTATGGAAGGTAATGCCTCATCTGCAAGTGTAGTAGTTGGAGGGGGAGGAGGTGATTCAGTTTTAGCTACAGAATGTGATGCTTCACCTGGCCAGTAAGTACCTCCGAATCGTTGTCTGAACCTTGGTCGCATTATATTCTGTTTCTCTTTAGTGGCATATTTCAACATGAAATTCATATTTGATTGAACTTTTTAGAAATATATCAATTTGAATTCAATATTTTACACAATATATTGAAAAGGAAATAATTGATTTGTTGAATATAATATTCAATTACAAACACAAATTAATTGCTATCATTACTCAGTTGTAAATCAAAACATCTTCTTTTTTTGAAGAATTAAAATCAAAGTCAGGCTCCTCTTTAGATCTTTGGCCGTTGTCATCCTCTACAAATGAAATTTCAACATATTCATTAGATAGATCATTCAAAGGTTCATTATTGTCATATGTGACAGATGCATTTATGTCATAAACATTTTCCTGAAAAGCTTCACTTTCAATTCTCTATTCTCCTTTTCTATGTGATTCAAAAATACCTCTAGGTTTAACTTTGCAAATGACCAACCAATTTGAATTATCTCGTCATAATCTGGGAAAGAGACATAATACACCTAGATCGCTTGCGTTGCCAACAGGAAAAGTTCAAATTGTTTAAATTTTCTTCGCTTGTTGATTTCAACTAGATTGTATCGGCTATGCACTTTTGTACCAACATTTGGAGTTGGATCAAACTAGTCATACTTAAATATCATAGTTTGCTTTATTGGTAATGCAGGGTACTCAATTTCAAGTATTTTAATAATTTTACCATAGTAATCCATCATTCTCCCTGTATGCAAACTCCACTATTTTTTGTTTTCATGCTACGATCATGATATTCTGTATGATATTTGTATCCATTAATGAAATACACTTGATACGATTTAATAGTTCGCAAAGGTCCCTTTCGCAAGATCACACATGAACTTGTTCTCTATTGAATTTTTTTTAAAAAATTATCATATTAAACAGTATAATGTTATTTGAAAACTTAAATCTTATAATTTAATCATTTCAATATTTGTAAGTGAAAACTTACATATTTCTCAAACCATCGAGGAAAGTGTCTTTCAACTTCTTTATTGATATCATCATGTAGTTTGTCGGGCATTACCTAGCGTAATAATTCCTCGTATAATCTAAAAACATTATTATGTATTTCATTTATGAATAACATTAAATTTCAAAACCTAAATAATCAATTTCAACTTACTACATGAAAGGTTGAACCTCTTGACAATTCAATAAAATGTAATCATGGCAGCCTCAATTTCTTCCTTTGTTAACATTCTTCTTGTTGAATGTCCATTTGTTCATCTAGGATATGTGAAAATGGATAAGTTACCACCAAAACATGTCAATTACTTTACTATGTAAGGCCTGCCATATGTGTATATGGTTATCACTTGAAGGGTAAGCACAAACACAATTGCTATCGGTCATTGATCTATATGTAAATAACAACATGTCTTAGATTGTGTAGGTTTTAGTTATAATTAAGAATCAAGTATAATGGAAATGGTTTGACTAAAAAAACATTAAAAAAGTTTCTTCTATGATGTTTCATTTTATATCTTCTCCTGTTAACTTCCATACATTCTTTTAAAGGCATTCACTAAGTGTATAAATAACCTCAATATGATTTCTTTATATGATGTTGAACAAATATATTATGTTAGACATATCTATATTAAACTTTAAAGCAAATTTAAGACAATAAAAGCTGTAAATGATATAGTATGGAATTTAACAAGATCATATAGCTTTAATGATTTTGATAGGTATATGATCATTTTATTTTATTATATAAACTTGACTAATGGACCAAATGATAGCTCAAGGCATGCTAAATTTAATTTTTTTTTTACTTAAACAAGTACATGAAAAAATTAGCAGGTACTAAAGAAAAGGTCAATAACTTATAGGACAAAAAAAAACTAATGAACAGATGGTGTAAACACATTTATAGTGCTAGACCAAAATGTGACACATCATTGAACAACCATTATGAAAGCATTGATGTATACGTAAAGGAGGATAGAAAAAAGTAAATTATCACAATGCTTAGGATGACTGTAAGAGCAATAATAAAGAGATTTAATAAGAAAATAAAGGGGATGGAGAAACATAATGGGTCATTTTTCCTAGGATCCAACAAAACTTGAAGTATAAACAACTGCTAATAAATTAGATTCCATACTTTAGTGGTGGGAGACTATATGAAGAATATGAATTTTCAACATTTTATTAATTTAGGCTATAAGAATTACAAGTGTAAGAAATGAGATTTGAGTGAAACTCCTTGTCAACATGTTTATGCTCCAATTAAACACGAAAGTGGCAAACTAGAAGATTATATATAATTCATATACAAACTAGTTGATTTATACTGAACAGAAATGGAACTAGCTATTCAAATAGAAATATCTGCTTCGCATCTTCTCAGAATTGATAGACTAGAACACATGGAGTTCAATTTGTACAATACAGAATATAAAACATGGTAACATATGCTATCTTTCTCTTTTTCGTCTCAAATATTCTCTCTTGAAAGCTGTCTCTTCATAGTTCATACCCCACTTGTTTGTGTCCCTTTTATTCTCATATCTATCTCGTGATGCAGTTGGACTACATAAATGCTTGTATAAGATTCTTCCATGGTGCAGAACATATACAGAACGAGATGCAAGTTTTATTTGTGGTTGTGCGTTAAACACATATTGACATAAAGCGAAAGTTTTCCTCCTAGAACTTGATGATTAATTATGTTCACCTAAATACTGCATTTGCCATTTAAATTCATGAAATTGCCTCGAAACATGTGAGTTTAATCTGCAAAATGTGAAATATAAAACATAGGAAATAGGTTTTCCAAAACCCCCAAGAAAAGCCATGCAACCAAAACATAAGAATTTTCGAATTACATACCTAGAAACAACTTATTTTTGGACTCAAGATGAGAAATTTCTTCAAAAGATTCAATCTTGTTCTTCGTCATTCTTTTGTGGAAAGAAAAAGATACGTATGAGAGAAAAGAAAGCTTTAATCTTAGAAAGTGGAGTGGATAAAGATTGAGGTTAGCAACCTTGACTTTAGCGAAGAAATTTCCTGGAAATTTCGCATGAACCCCTTTTTATCTCCAATATCATCATTGCCTGCCTGTCAATTCATTGCATTAAAAGAAACAGAAGAGAAACAACTCTAATCTCATCATCCGGACGTTAACCCTTTGTTGGTACTTGCATCTTACTATTCGGACAATTTGGCAGCCTGGAAATTTCCTTGGGTCCACATGTGATCATTTCAGCAAAACAAAGGAGATATTTTTGACCTTCGTGTATTCATATGGATGCAGACAAACAACACAGGACTTGAGTTTAGAGTTTTCCTTTTGGTATAATTATCAAGAATAACGCCTTCTTCGCTGTTCTATTTCCTTCCAGTCACTTGAGCACAGGTTTTTACTACTTCCCAAATCCATCATCATCATCATGTAGAAGTAAAACCTTCTCACTTCGACGCAATCAACCACAGATTTTAGCTACTTCTTTATGTTCTCAGATGTCTTTTGTGCTGATATGTCCTGTCTTTTTATGATCTTTTGTGGTAATTATAGTTTGAGAAACAGTCTGAGACTGTGTTATGCCATATGTCCCAATCTACCCATTTTAGTTGTTTAGCAGCTTCTTTACGACAGTTCGCAGAAATTTCGTATAGAAACAGTCCTCAAGTTAAGCGCATACTATTGTTGTTGCTCGATACCAGTGCTTTTACAGCTGGAAGATAGTAGTTCTATGTTACTAACTGCATGTGAATCTAGTTCCTCTAAGATCGTTCACATGTTCTAGTTCAATTATAAGTAGAACTTTGGTTTCTGATTCCGCCGCATGACAGTTTTAGCTACCCATATAATACCTCGTTTCATGTCCTTGTGGCAGGAACTCATTCCAGCATGGCAATCAGGATTCCGCAGGAGACTTTCTGTTTATGGGTTTTGACATGTTTGCTTATTTCCACCAGTTCTAATGGTTTGGTGAGAATAGGTCTGAAGAAACGTCCTCTGGATCTTCAACTGATTAAGAGTGCTAGAATCACAAAACATGAGGGAAGATATGGATTAGGTCCAGACGTCAAGCCTCATGATTCCAGGAGTTCAGATGTTGATATAGTACCACTTAAAAACTATTTGGATGCTCAATATTATGGAGAAATTGGTATTGGCTCACCCCCTCAAACATTTACTGTCATTTTTGACACTGGCAGTTCCAATCTTTGGGTCCCCTCTTCAAAATGCTACTTTTCAGTAAGCTCTACTTGCTTGACTTCTTTTTAAGCCATCCTACAAAACAGAATCAGCTATTAATTCAAGTATTTGCAGATTGCATGTTATTTTCATTCTAGGTACCAGTCAAGGCGGTCCAGTACCTACGAGAAGATAGGTAATCAAGCGCTTCTTATTCTTGCAGTCTCTTGTCTCTTTGATTTAAAATCCACTCGAGTTATCATGGATATATATAAATGTTCGGTAACAGAGTTGTAACTGCTGTTGTTTCTTGCTATTGGTAATCAGGAAAGTCTTGTGAAATAAATTATGGATCAGGATCGATATCTGGTTTCTTCAGTCAAGACAATGTTGAAGTTGGGAATCTTGTCGTCAAGAATCAAGTGGGTTCTCATTCCATTTTTATTTCTACCATGAGAATAATTTGTGTTTCAGTGTCCAGTAACGAGTTTCTGGATTTGTTGCCATCCAGACTTTCATCGAGGCTACACGAGAAGGAAGTCTTACATTTCTATTGGCGAAGTTCGATGGTATACTCGGGCTTGGTTTCCAGGAAATCTCTGTTGGAGATGCTGTTCCTGTGTGGTATGATATTAATCATATAATCAGAAAAGTTGTCCAAAAATTTTCCTCTTGGTGAAAGATCAGTTTACATCTTTACATCAGCCGTTCTTCGAGTGCTAGAATACTGAATTTGATAAGAATACAGGTACAATATGATGCAACAAGGCCTTGTGGAAGAGCAGATCTTTTCTTTCTGGCTCAACAGGAATGAAGAGTCCAAAGATGGTGGTGAGATTGTTTTTGGCGGTGTTGATGATAACCATTACGAAGGGAAACATACCTATGTTCCAGTTTCAAGAAAAGGCTATTGGCAGGTAAACATAAATCTTGTGAACAATCTCTATTACTTTCTTGTGTCTATTTAAAGAAAGGTGAAAAACCTGACTTCCAATCGTGTGTTCCATTTTCAGTTCAACATGGGAGATTTTCTCATTGGGAACCAATCAACTGGTAATCTTCATATAGCTTTAGAAGAATTTACATGCTATGCTGTTTAGAGTTTAAAAGCTTCATTCTTACTGAAACACCTTGTAATCATAGATGCTGACTAGATACTACTTTAACTTAGGTACACTCTGAAGAACATCTATTCTAATAGTGAAGATTATGTTAGTATTTTCACCTGATACTTCGGATCTTGTGCAATTGAAAACTCTTCGTTCCTAATTTTTTCCAATACAACAAATTATGTAGAGAAGTCCACGTTCATTTAACATTTGAATAGCATCTATTGGAAACTGAAAGTTGTGATTTATTCAGGTGTTTGTGAAGGAGGCTGTGCAGCAATTGTGGACTCAGGGACATCCTTGCTTGCTGGTCCAACAGTATGTTCTTCCATGTGCTAGACAGTTTCTAACGGTTCCATTCAAAAAAATCTCACCCTTATTGATCATCTTTTAGCTTTTCCTTTCCTATTATATGGTTGCAAAGGTACTAATTTGGTAATGCTTTTAGCCTATTGTGACTGAAATCAACCATGCCATTGGAGCCGAAGGGGTTGTGAGTGCCGAGTGTAAGTTAATAGTTTCTCAATATGGAGACATGATATGGGACCTTCTAATATCTGGGGTACGCTTCTTTTTAACCTATCTTTTCATTTAGATCTATTTGAATAGCACTACTTTTGCATATAGCTTTATATGAGTTTTGGTTTTCAGGTTCAACCTGACAAAGTATGTTCCCAGCTTGGTTTATGCATTTTCAATGGTGGCCAGTTTGTAAGGTGAGGAAGTCCATGTGATATATCCAGTTTGTGCTTCCACCTTGTATACAAGATGCTTCGGAAAAGATTCCAAGGGGGGGCCTTTCCTCCCTTTTTTTAGTAGTTATTAGATTTAAACAGAAGGTTTTTAAGTTTTTTCCAGTCTCCTGACAAGATATTTAGCCACAGAAAAGTTCGAAGCTATCTTTATTCCAGGATGCTTGAAGCATTTGCAACTGATTTTTCTGATTATGTGCAGCACCGGGATCGAATCAGTAGTTGATAAGAAGAACATGGAAAAATCACCGGTTCAGGATGATCTTCTATGCACTTCCTGTGAGATGCTTGTTATCTGGGTCCAAAATCAACTTAAGCAAAAGCAAGCCAAGGACTCAATACTCAACTATGTAAATGAGGTAACTTATTAGATAAATTATAGCTAAGTAAATCTTGTGCGTTGAACTAAAAAATTCTCGTTATGTTTGACCTCAACAGCTTTGTGATAGTCTTCCAAGTCCTATGGGAGAGTCGATCATCGATTGCAACAGCATTTCAAGCATGCCAAGCATTACGTTTACCATAGGAGGTAAACCTTTCAGTCTCACCCCAGAGCAGGTTAGCTTCTCTTTGAAATGCTTTGTGTTCTTCTCATTTCAGTATGGCTTCTTTCATGTGATATTTAGTTAATATTCGTAATTAAGATGACGGTGAAAACAAGAGTGTTTTTGCAACTCATGATGAAATGTTGACTAGAAACCATATACGTCTGAAAGCATTTCTCTTTTCCTACTTTCAGTATATCCTCAAAACAGGAGAAGGCATTGCTTCAGTTTGTATCAGTGGGTTTATGGCATTGGATGTTCCTCCTCCAAGGGGTCCTCTTTGGTATGCATCTTGAATCTTGTCTTTGTGTCCTTCAGACTTTCAAGAAGGGTTCATTTTCATTTTCATTTTATGTTTTTCGGTTTTACTTGAATTGCAAAATTGGTGAATGTAGGATCCTTGGTGATGTTTTCATGGGAGTGTATCACACCGTCTTTGATTATGGCAATCTGCAGATAGGATTTGCCGAGGCTGTATAATTAGCATGTTTATTACAACACGGCGTTCTACTAATGTGTTGTAATTAGTTATTTCAATACTTGGGTATGTCTGTGGGTGTAATATCTATTTATCGACATGAACAAGTAAATAGGTACTTATATCTCACATAGCACTTAGTTGGGCAGAATCATGCAAGCACTTACAGCCACTGGTATCTCTAATAGGCGCAATGCATGGAATAAATGCAGAAGAGTTGATAAAGTTTGAGTGAGCTCGGACAAGGCATAATAATAAGAAGGTTAATTATTCAAAAAAAATTAAAATTTTGTTAATTTTTTAATTATAATTATAATTTTAAAAAGTAGCAATAAAATGATTCAAATTATCAATTCATTTTCAAAAAGTAACAATAAAATTTTTAAACTTTCAAAATTTTCAATTTTAATCCTGATATTAGTGTTTCTGTTAAAATGTAATTTTCACATATTTTAGAAATTTTAAGTGTCAAGCAAAATTAACATAATAAATAAAAATTAATAAAACAAAAACAATATTTTTTAAAAATAATCTAAATTAAATTAAGCAACTTCAATAATCTTACGTTTTAATTTCAATTTTTTCCAGTTTATTCTCTCAGAACTCTCATCTTTTGATTTGTAGATTACACAATCCTAATATTCTCACACTAAGAACAAGAGGCCGAACTAAAAAAGAATTTACCAATACATTACCATATAATGTGAAAATAATTTGAGAAATCAAAAAAATAACCAGAACAAAGACCTGAGAACATTAAAAAAAGCAACCGATAATATCCAGCTAGAAATTAAAAAAATAAAATTTGAATATTTTATTGTAATTTTTTAAAATTAAGTTAAAATTGAAAAAATTAAATATTTATTACTATTTTTTAAAATTTGTGTTATAATTAAAAACTTAGATTAAAGTTTTTTTTTGGTAATTAACTCTAATAACAATAAGCATTCAAATTTACCAATCGTTATATGAAAATCCTCATATTTTCGCATCAGATATAAATATTCATATTAACGCGAACCAATCATTCCAGAACTCCTGAAGAAATGAAAGAGCTTGGGTCTGAGGTTACATATTTGTACATAAAATATGAAGACAATGTCAAAGGTACATGAAAGTACATCGCATGCGGCTAGCTGAGGTATCACGTCACTCTTCTTCCTCACTGTCATTGCCAAAAACAGAGGCTACAGCTACTTTTTGCTTCTTTGAAGCATTGCCAGAACTCTGCGAAATCAGTGAGGGTGAAAGATTGACAAACAAATTACCATAAATAGTAATATCCACTGTGCACTAATCTATGCTCAAAGGGATGGAAGATAAATTCATGAATTACTTTATAGAACGCATTATTCATGTAGTTCTCCAAGGAAATATTCAGCTAACGATAATTGACCATCTCCATGACCCAAAACGTCAAACAAAAGATTAATTATTAGACATCATTGGACCCAAAGGACTCGGCCACAGCCAAAATTACATCTGAGAATGTAGGCCCAAACACACACAAAGGGAGATAGCTTCTTATAGTACCAAATCACTTATGAAGACACATAATGATTATATCATCACTAGAGTCCTAAAGCTAGATCAGCTTCATACCTTGGAAGACACTCCCTTTGACGAAAAACCAAATTTCAATGTCTTTCGTTGATCCTGATCAGCTAGTGCTGTTGCACTTTTGACTGAAGTAGAAACCTGCGTGGAGACAGAATCTTGCTTCTGCTGTGGTTGATGTTCTTCTTGTTTACGAGCACCTGCCCTGTATAGTAGAAAGAAAAATAAAACAAAGCGAACGAGGACCCGTGGTCTAATTATGATAAAACATATGAAATGCTAAAAGATAAAATATATCTTCATCAACATAGTATCCATGTAGTGTTACATCTGAGCAAGCTTGGCCATCTCCCTCTCTTGTCGTTGCAATTCTCGCTTTTGCCTATCATCACGACTGCTTGAACCATGCATCTCTTTCATTTCCTTGAAACGCTGAAAGCCCATCCAAAAACATTGTTGAATCAGACAAAATTATAAGTTAGCATGATACCAACTATATTTGCTCCAAAAGAAAAAGAATTTGCGATAACCATCGCAGTTAGTAGTGCAGTGTTGAGTTCTAGGGATCGCAACTAGGCCCAGGCCGCCCCGCCCTAGCCTGAAGTCAACAGGCCTGGCCAGGTTTGCCGGGCCTCCTTAAAAATGTTGGGCCTCGGGCCGGGCCAGTCCGATGTCGTTTTGTTGCTTGGGCCCCCAGCTCGAGCCCGGCCGGCCCTATTGCCATCCCTAATGTTAACAACGTATTCCTCAAGATTTGAGATTAAGGGTTGCATCTCCCCCTTACCCCTTGTCCTAAGTGGCAATCTAACAAACGAAAGTGAAACGGAAAAGTACCTTTCTATGATTGTGATCATATGAGCTCAAATGCGCTTCAAATTCAACTGCCAATTTGTATTGCTTGTTGCAGAGGTCACAAAAGAACACCTTCCTTATTTCTTTAACCTCAGTTTGAATTTTCTGCTCACGTTCTGCTAACACCTGAATTTTCATAATGTGCACGAAGCAGGCAGTAGAAGCCACCAGGTAATAAAAATTGCAGGAAATTCTCAAGAGCTTCCAAAGTTGATGTTCCCCTATGATATACCATTCCCGTCAAAAGACATGCATATATGCTATATGCTGCCTTCTGCTATTAGATGTGGGTTTAAGAAAAAGATAAAAACATCAACTCCTTAGGATTGTTTCTATTTAGAACACTTATGGGAATTATCTACAAGCTTATAGGCATACCTCCCGCTTCTTTGCATGTTCCTCAGTTTCCTCCAACTCAATATCTAGTTTTCTTCGCTGGATATTTTCTTCTGCAGTAAAGAAATCATCTTCTTCTTGTTTCCCAATCCCTAATTTTGGATCTCTTATCCCAGATTTTATTGGTTCAGTTATTCCTGACCATTAAGCAAATAAAAGGGCATAAATGCTCAGTGAAACACTAGAACCAGCATCAAGAAGTATGCATTTTCACTGATAGCCTCCAATATCTCTGGGCTAAAGAAGAAAACAAATTTCTAAAATAATTCCTGCTAAGACACAAGAAATGAACACATTTAACATACAGCGCCAATCAATGATCAAAAGTTCCAGGTTTCAAAATTTATCTTCTTTTTGCTGCACGCGGTTGGACATCAGCTTTCGGCCAGCAGAAGCCATTTATTTTTTTCATGGCTCTGGCAGATCTCAGATCCAGCAATAACAAGAATCGCTATCAGCAAAGTTCAATCTTATAGAGCCATGATGATAATTTCCAATGTCATTAATAAAGATTTGCAGAAGTCAAAACCAGGAAAATGAAAATCACCAATCACCATAGACTACAGAAGGATGCTGAAATGACTGCCTCATACTTTTGCATCAAAGGCATAAGAAGTTTGAAACTATGCAACCAAAATCATGTCATTAAGCATCCAATATGTCAAAGGTTCAAGAATAGCACACCTTGTTCATCCTTTCCAAGACCCTTTCCTTTCCATCCCATTTTTTGGAGAAGCCTAAACCCAACATTAGATGCTGTCAACTTTGTATCTAATGATGCTTGTTCAACATTATCCAAGTCAACATTTTCTGTTGGTCTGTGATCAATTGGCAGCTGAAATTCTTCTGCCAAATCCTCAATTAGAGAATCCTAACCCCCAGAAAAGAAAAACGCAGAGATTAATACATTGAAGGAACACAATTCCCCAGTATTAATGCACAAGATAACAGCTAGAGATTTGCCACAACCACAATCCTTATGGTCAACACAAAACACAAACCCAAGTCCAGAAATGATTTTCCAAAGCAAGAAAATTCACAAGCGAAACAATTCAGACAACTCCCAGAACGGAAGCTTGCATTTCATTCACATAATACATGAAACAAACCATACCTGCTCCATGTCCTGCAGGCGTTTATCACCCATACTTGCTTCCCGCTTACCATTGTACCATCTGTAGTCCATCTGTATGCAACCAAAGGGGAAAGTTAAGAAACAATGAATCACATAAGATTTCAACAAATTAGATTGATTGAACGATTCCTTCATTAGCTTCCAACTGTTTTTACTTTTGTAAATTAACATAAAGAAGAAACTCGGACATACAAAGACATCTCCCCCGAATCAAATATGGATATGTAAAGTAAATCTGAGAACAAAAGTTCGGTGCAAAACCCTAATCCTAAGACTTATCTGCACAAAAGATCATTACTTCAAAGTAACCCACCCCCCAAAGCCCCCAAAACAAGTGGAAATAAAAGAAGTTCACAACTTTTCCGAAGCATATTTTACATTTTTTGCTTCGCAGGAAACTAAGATCGAAAACCAAACACATATTTCATAATCAGGTTTTCACATTAAAACGAAAAGAACTATGATACGAACCAGCAATCAATTTGGTAGTCGAAGACGAAGAACAATCCAACCAAAGATATGCAACTGAGGGATGTCTCTCTATATTTTGACTTTAACACTTAAAGAGACTCCAAAGAAGAGAGAGAGGCCTCTCGGATCTAGGATTGAAGAAATGATATTTATTTCTCTCCTAACATTTAGTCTTATGATGAAATTAGATTGGGCTTTCAGCCTATTAGATATTTATTTCTGTCCTAACATTTAGTCTTATGATGATTAGATTGGGCTTTCAGCCTATTACTCAGCAAGTCATTGGACAGTGATCCCATCCCATGCAATTTGACTCGGTCAACGTGAGTGTCAAAATAGTTTGCAGAAGCTAATGTCAGCCCCTTAACACACAAAGGAATTTTACAATTAGCTAGAAACCGGTCATAGGTTAAATGTTGGTTGGATCATACACATAACAGTAGCGTACGAGAGTTTCAAGATAATAAGTTAGATCAAGCGTAGTGCAAGTTTTGTTAAGAGTTTCGGATCCTGTAGAGATAGACTTGGCTAAAATTAAATTCTTAATGGATTAAAGATTTATGGGCTGGTTGTTTCTGTTTTTTTTCTTCGTTTTTTGTTGTCGTTTTTGTAAAAAGAAAAACAGTTAAGTAAAACGTGTTTGGCTTACTCTGTTGTAATTTTTTGTTTCTGAAAATAAAAAAATCACAACAGTTTTGCAGAAACCAAATAATATTATTATTAACAATAAATAATAATAATAATAATAAAAGTAAGTGGAAATTTTATAACAATAATTAATAATATTATTATTATTAACAATAAATAATAATAATAATAATAATAACTTATTAAAAATTAATAATAATAATAATAATAATAAGTTTATTAGAAATCTTAACCAAACAGGTTTTTATTTTCAGTTTTTATGTTACAAATCTCAACCAAACAGGCTTTCATTTTTTTAAGCAAAAAAACAGAAACTAAAAACAACAACAGAAAAACAGAAGTGGAACCAAACAGACCCTTAGTATATGGTTAAATAAATAGATCATAACTAATGTACGTGACATGGGTAAGTATATGCTTAAATAAATGGATCATAACTAATGAACTTGACATGGTAAGTATTAGACTAGACCAACATGTTATGAAAAGTTCTAGGCTTGGATGACTTATTATCAATAGATAGAGATTAAGAGAGTATTCATTTGCATACTTGGAAAGAATTAATAAAGGTTAGCATTTGATATATCTATATATCTCTTTCGTGTTAGACCCCGTTTCTGGAGCCCAACATTCAGAGTCATAAAAACGTGGGCAAACTCATTTTTTATAAATTCAGAGCATATTTTGGGAAATCATGACAAATTGTGATGTGTTTGATTGTGGCTTGAAATATAATAGCTGTCGACCAGAATTGCCACCGATCAGAGCCTTTGGCTCAACGTGTGAACATGAGCTTCAAGCTCATAAGTGATTTAGAGTCTCAGGCTCAACGTATAATGAGCCTTGTATCCATTATCGGATAAGGGATAGATATTAATGAGCCCTACTATGGGGACAGTCTAGGCACTCGGTCACAGCCATAATAACTGGGCAGTTAGTGTGATGTGTATGTATCAAATATGAATGTGGATTTCCGTAAAAGTATGAATGTGTAATCCTGTGAAAGTGTATATTGAAATAAAGTTTTAATGTATATGAATTGTGAATTGTGATCAAATAGGCAGCAATGTGAAAATATGTTGTGTATTGATATTGTTGCCGGGATTGAGGAGACCATAGATGATGGTCACTCATTGAGTTAGCAAAACTCACCCAAAATTTGCAATTATTTTTCAGGGCTCAGAAGAATACCCCGTTAGGCAACGGGCGTAAAGTGATCGCTTGAGAGTGATAGAAGAGGTCAGGATCAGTTGCGTCTGCGGAAGAGTGATATTTTTTGTAGCATATTATAGTGTATTATCAGAGGACCCTCGTGGTCATTGTATTTACTGATTATGTTATGTAAAAGGATTTTCCGCAAATTACTTAATGAAAGTGTATGTTTGTAAAAAAAAATGTTATATTGTGATTTGACTAAGTGATGTAGCACGCCACCCTCGCAGGGTACGGACTCGGATATCACCATCGATGTCGGGTTTGGGTCTTACGAGAGTGGGGTGTTACACTCCATCTTCAAATTCAGGTATGTCCTTAGATGAAATTATTACGGCGCTTGCTAATAATACTTAACAAGTTCAATAGAAAATAAGGGCAAGCCTTTAAAACTTGGAAAATCAGATCACTCAATTATCCACTTTGGTAAGTAAATTGGAAGAACAAATATCGAGGAAATTACCTTCCCAATCAGTGGTGAATCCTAATAAGAATGTGAATGCAATGACTTTGAGAAGTGGTAAGAAAATTCAATATGGGATTTCTGCACCAATGGTGGAAGAAAAACACGATGATGGAGAAAAAAAGGAAGAACTTCCAACTAAAGAATGAACAAAGGTAAAAAAAAAAAAGGATTCATCTTCATCAATATCAATTAATGCACATTTACTTCCTTTTCTTAGCAAGTTGGCTAAACCAAAAGATGATGAATATAAAAGAGAGATATCAGAAACTTTCAAAAAGGTAGAAATCAATTTACCACTTCTGGAAGTCATCAAGCAAGTTCCAAAATATGCAAAATTCTTAAAGGAGTTGTGCGCAAATAAAAGGAAGCTAAAGGACAAAGAGAGAATAATTTTGGGTAAGAATGTATCAACTGTGATAAATAGGAAATTACCACAAAAATGCAAAGATCCAGGTATGTTTACACTATCGTGTGTTATTAGTAATAAAAAAATTGAGCGTGTCATGCTAGACTTAAGTACATCTATTAATATCATGACATACTCAATTTACCGAGCTTTAAATCTAAATTCTTTGTAAGAAACTAATGTGATAATCCAACTAGTTGATCGTTCATAAGTGCGTCATATTGGAGTTATTAATAATGTTTTAGTCCAAGTTAATGGTTTGGTATTTCCAGTGAATTTTTGCATTTTGAAAATGGATGGAGATAGTGTGGAACATTCGACTTCAATTCTTTTGGGTACGTCATTTATGAAGATGACTAAGACAAAAATTGATGTAGATGAGAGTAATCTTTCTATAGAGTTTGATGGAGAGATAGTAAAGTTCAATATTTTCGAAGCAATAAAATACCCTAATGATCTTTAATCTGTTTATCATATGAATATTAGGGATTCATTTGTGCAGGATACGTTTAATGAAGTAAAAGTTGAAGATCAAATTGATGAAACTTCTGAAGTTGCTAAATTGTTATCAAAAATTGAAATAGATTCGAAAACTTTGAATGCTGAACTTACTATAAATCATAAGAAAATGCTACCTTCTAGTTTGCAAGCTTTGAAGATCGAATTAAAAGCCCTACCTGATCACCTTAAATATGTATGTTTGGGTGATGGAGAGTCATTACTAGCAATCATTTCAAAAAGGATGGCTGAAGGGAGGAAAAATTGGTGGCACTATTTAAAGAATACAAAAGTACAATTGGTTGGACTTTAGCAGACATAAATGGAATTAGCCCAGCAATTTGCATGCACATGATTCTTTTAAATGAGAATGTTAAACCAAAATAGGAACCCCAAAGAAGACTTAATCCAACAATAAAGGATGTGGTAATGAAATAAAATTTAAAAATTTTGGAAGCAGGAATAATTTATCCAATCTCGAACAACGAATGGGTAAGTCCAATGTAATTGTGCCTAAGAAAACTAGAATGATAGCGATAAAAGTCCATAATGATGAATTGGTACTAATGAGGTTACAAAATAGGTGGCAAATGTGCATCGACTTTAGGAAGCTTAATTTAGCTATTAGAAAGGAACATTTTCCATTCCCTTTTATGGATCAAATGTTAGAAAGACTTACTGGTAAATCATGTTTAAGCTTTTTGGATGATTTTTCAGGTTACTATCAAATAGCAATTGCTCAAGAGGATCAAGAAAAGACTACATTCGCGTGTCCTCTGTAATGCTCCAGGTACGTTCCAAAGATGTATGATGAGTATATTTTCTAAGTATATTAAAAATTTCATTGAAGTATTCATGGATGATTTCACTGTTTATGGAGATTCATTTGATGATTGTTTAAATCATTTATCTAAGGTTCTTAAACGATGCATTGAGACAAATTTGGTCTTAAATTATGAAAAATGTCATTTTATGGTAGATTAAGGCATTGTTTTAGGACATATGATTTCATCCAGGAGCATAGAAGTTGATAAAGCTAAAGTGGATTTATTTATGAACTTACCTTACCCTACAAATCTTAAGGAAGTTTGATCTTTTCTTGGATATGCAGGATTTTACTACAGGTTCATTAAAGATTTTTCCAAGATTGCAATACCTTTATCAGAGTTGCTACAAAAAGACATTCCATTTGATGTTTGGAAGGACTGTAAGGAAGCTTTTGAGAAACTCAAGGCACTACTATCAAGTATGCCTATTATTCAGCCACCAAATTGAGATCTTTTGTTCAAGATCAAATGCGACGCTAGCAACTATATAGTGGGAGTTGTTTTAGGCCAAAGGATAAAGAAAAGAAGTCACGTTATCTTCTATGCTTCTAGGACATTGGATGTTGTGCAATGCAATTATTCTACAATTAAGAAAGAGCTTTTAACAATTGTTTTTGATTTAGATAAATTTAAATCTTTCCTTTCGATGAACGCTTCTTGACTTATAAGGTATGCCTTAAAGAAGTTAAAGCAACACGGACAAAAAATTGAAGAGTTTATCCTTATTAAATAAGGACAAACTCTTCAACTTGTTGTCCATATTACAATCACAAGTGCAAAATAAAGTTACAGAGGCAAAATGTAAAGAATATGGTTGGTGCAATCGTAATTGTTAATGCCTTGGTGAATTTTTGAGTAAAAAAATAGCTAAGACAAACTCCTCTACTTCTTCTAAGGCAAAGACCTAGCCCAACAGGAGAAGAGTGAGGGGAAAAAGAAGAAAGATTCCAAGAAGGGATATTTTAACGATGACTTTAAGAATGTGGATATGTCCTTTAAGAAAGGCCAACTCAATTGTTACTTATGCAACGATTTACATTTTGCAAGAGAATGTCCAAAGAAGGAGAAGCTAAACATACTAATTACTGAACAAGAGAAAGAAGATTTGGAAGCGATAATGAATCCAATCCCCTTATAAATGTTGTTAAAAGTGAATTTATTTCTTTTAACAAGCTGATATATGTAAGGATACAAGTCAATGAGAAGGAAGTAACAATAATACTAGATACGGGAGTGAAATACTCTTTCATAGAGAAAAAGTTGGTAATAAGTTGAGGCTTATGGTGTCAAAGACCCTAAAAAAGATGAAGACCCCTACAGGTAAGGCATAAGTGATGGTATGAACTACTTACAACATCTCAATGAGCATAGGGAGTTGGTGTGCCAAGTTCAACTGCATGATTATACTACTTAAAGATCTCATGTTGATACTGGGGATCAACTTCCTGAAGGAAGCAAAGGCGGTGCTATATCCAAGTTTGGAAAGTATGATGGTCATATATGAACAAAATTATTTATATGTTAACCATTATAGATTCGATGGTGGAAACAATGGATTATATAATGAAGGTAACACATGTGTCAATTATAAGCATCGAGAAAAAGTTGAAAAAAGGTATAAAAACCTATCTTACTATCATGTGAGAGAATTGATGAGGACTACATGATGGAATCCTTGATGCAATTGTAAGCTTATTGAGGGAGTTTCAAGATGTGATGCTGAAAGAATTTTCAAAGACTCTTTCCCCTCATCGAGAGATTAGTCATAGGATTGAAATGGTTCCTAGAGTTGTCTTAGCTACTCACGCTCTATATAGGATGTCCTCGTTGGAATTAAGGGGCCTTAAAAAATAACTTGATGAATTATTTGAGGTAGGATTTGTCCAACCTTCTAAAGCCTCATATGGTGCCCCAAAACTATTATAAAAGAATCAAATGGGACACTTTGGATGCCTGTGGACTATCGAGCTTTAAACAAAGTAATAATTGAAAATAAGTATATTATTCCTTTAGTTCAAGATTTGGTAGTTAGATTGTTAAGCGTTGCAGTTTTCATGAAGCTTGATCTTCGGAGTGACTATTGGCAAGTGTCGATAGCTGAGGGAAATAAGTAAAACATAATATGTGTGACTCAGTATAGATTATACAAATTCTAGTCATGTCGTTCAAATTGATAATTGCTCATGCAAAATTTTGTAACCTACAAACGATGTGTTGTATGGTTTCATTGATGAGTTTTTTATGATGTATCTTAACAACATCATGGTATACAACGTTGATATGGCAAATCATATGGAGCATTTGAGGAAAGTGTTCGAGTTGTTGAGGCAACATAAGATTTACATGAAGATGGAGAAGTGTGAGTTTGCACAGTTGAAGATCAAATTCTTAGGTCATTTGGTAAGCAAGAGATAGATTAGGATGAATTTGAAGAAAGTGAAAGCGATAGTTAAGTGGCAGATTCTCATGACAGTACAAGAAATGCAGAGTTTTCTTATATTGGCTAACTACTATAGGTGATTTATTAGTGGAGTACTCAAAGAAAGCAACGCCATTGATAAACTTACTGAAGAAAAAGCAATATGTTGGTCGGATGCATGTCAAGAGGCATTCGAGAAACTTAAAGTCACTATCTCAATTGAACCTGTATTGAAGCAACTTGAGTTTGATCTTCCAATTGAGGTATATACGAATGCATCTGACAAAGCCATTGGTGGAGTCCTAACTCAATTGTACAGAGAAGAGGTACTCGACACATGAGAAGGAAATGCTTGCAATGATGCTTTGTCTTAATACATGACAGGTATTTTTTAAGGGGATTTGTTTCATTATTCGTATCAACAATGTTGCCAACAAATTTTTTAGGACCTAGAAGAAGTTATTCGTGAAGAAATCCTAATGGATGGAGTTTCTTAATGAATATGACTTCATATAAGAGTATAAACTAGGGACATATAACAATGCGATGAATGTCTTGAGTCAAAACAAGGTGTTCGCGACCCTATATGTCATTACTATGGTAGAGTTTAACCCGTTAGATCAAATCAGAGCTACAGTCATTGGACAACACATACTGTAAGTTAATCTCATAAGTTAAAGAAGGTGTTGTATGCAAGTTTTGACTCGATGTTGATGAGCTTTTGATGATTAAAAGTAGTCAAGTGTAAATGTCAAGTTTTGGTGGCTTATGGAAACAATTGTTGTAGGAGATGCATAACTCGCAATGAGCTAGTCACCCTGAAGTTTAAAGGATACTGATTCTCTTAGCTCGTTTTTATTTGGTCGAAGATGGAGAATGACAACGAGTTATATGTCAATACATACCTTATGTGTCAGTTGGATAAGCCATAGAGGAAAAAAAAACAGAAGCTGGTTTGTTACAACCCGTATTCATCCCCAAAATTTCGATGGATTTCATTAGTGAATTTCCAAAGGTGGACAACCTGGTGACAATCATGGTGATTGTTGATTAATTCTCTAAATATGCAATCTTCATGTCAACACCAACATCTTGTTCCTTGGATATTGCAACAAAATTATTCTATAAAAATGTGGTAAATACTTCAGAGTCCTTATAGACATTGCGAGTGACCAAGATACCATATTTACGAGGCAATTCTAGGTGTCCTTTTTCAACATGATAGGTTGAAATTTAAAGCTTTCAACTATATATCACCCTATAGACAAATGGTCAAATTGAGAGGATCAACAATTTATTCAAGGAACACTTAAGGCATTACGTAAATGCAAGTCATTGTAGTTAGTTGAGTTTACTTGATACTGCACATTTTTGCAATAATTAACTTGCATAAATCTTTTACTATGAAGAATAATCCCTTTGAGATAGTCTTGGGATAACAACCACTCTCTTCACTCGAGATTGCATAACAAAGGACAAATGGCAACTGTTTTATAGCGTATAATTTTGCAAGTGAGAAGCAAGAGTTATTGGATGGGGTAAAGTTTAATCTTTGAAAAGCTTCATAATGGATAAAGAAGCAAACAGACTTACAAATGAGACTACTAGAGTTTGCGTGGGAGATAAGTTAGTGTTGAAACTTATCCTATAAATTTGAAAGAAGATCTTGATTAAACAATTATATCGAGGATTGGGGCCTAAGTATGATTGACCATTTGAAGTGTTAAGTAAAGTAGGAAATTTGGCATACAAATTAAAGTTGCTCGAGAAATTAAAAGTACACTATACTTTTCATGTTATTTTTCTCAATCTTCACTATAAGGATGTATTAGATCCGAATAAGAGTTAGGTGAAGAGAGCTCCAACAACTATGAGAAAACGATTCAAGAATAAAATGGAGAAGATCTTGGATCATCGAAAGATAAGGCAATACAAGAAGAATATGAGGATCAAATTCTCAATCCAATGGAAGGGAAATCCAATCACGAATGCTACGTAAGAGAAAGATACCACCTTGTGGCAATTCAAGGATCAAGTGAACGCCTACCTTCAGACTAGTTTGACGAGAGTGTCAAATTCATCTAGTGGGGGGTAGTTTGCTAGCTCTTAGCATGTAAAGGCATTTCACAGCTAGCTGAAGACAGGCCTTGGGTTAAAGATTAGCTAGATCACACGTATGATGATGGCATGTGAGAGCTCCAAGGTAACTTAGCAAATTAGATCAAGCATAATGCAAGTTTTGTTAGAGTTTCAAACCTTGTATAGATAGACTTAGCTAAAGCTAAGTTCTTGATGGATTAAGAACTTATTGTATGCTTAAATGAATCGAATATGACTAATGGACTTGACATGAGTAAGCATTGGACTAGACAAATGTGCTATGAAAGGTTTTGGACTTGGATGACTCATCATCAATAAATAAAGATTGAAAGAGCATTTCTTCGTATACTTTGAGGGAAGTAATAAAGATTAACAATTGTCATCTCTTTCATGCTTCTATTATTGCCTTTGATAATTTAGTGTTTTCTCAGTAATCTTACAAAAGCATTAGAGTTAAACGGTACAAGTGTCATGAGACATTCAAGTTAGTTGGTCGACAATCACTGCTGAGTTTTGCTTAAACAAATCTAAATAAGATTACAGTGCAAAAGAGTTGGGACAACTTGTGTTATAAGTTTGGTGTTTGAAAGAGCTTTGTAACAGCTAGTCTGATAGGATGAGGAGATATAAGGATAAAAAAATTGTGGGTAATAGTAACTCAATCAACAAACATGCATGCAAGAGAGAGATGGGGTTAGTAACTCAAGTGCCTTGTATTATTATCACGACGACTCACAAGTCACTTCAATATAAATGGACAAAGTTGCCAATCCATCTAAAAAATTTTCAAATTAATTTAATTATTTTCTTTTAGTTTATAAATTATTCCTTTTTATTTCTAATTGTTTATTGATATGCGTTATTTAAACATAATGTATTGTCAACGTTAAGATTTTCATGTGAATATAGAAAACTTAGGAATCTATTATTTGAAATTTTTATGAATACTATAAGAATATATTTTTATATTTGTCTTATCGAATATCTCATTTTATAGTTTAATTATTTTTAAATGTATCTATTATTCTAAATTTCTCACAAACAATTCGTAATACTAAAAATAATTTTAAAATAATTTTATTTTGTATCAAATTACTATAATTGATTCGTAAATTTGCTATAGAGGTTACATAATTGATCCGATAAATAAAATTTATTAAAACAATTTGATATAAATTGATTATTTTAATCTCTTAAAATATTTTCTGAATAATTTGAAGATAGATTAGAACCTTTCAAATGGAAAACATAAGATGTTTGTACTTAGATTTGGTATTTTTTGAAAAAAGAAATCACTTCTATTTTAGAACAATATCATTCAAAAGATTTCTAAACTACGTGAAAATTGCATAACAATGAAATGAAGTATTTTATTTCTCACATGATAAACGAAAGATTCTAGAAACATGCTTTTTGTTTAATTAATTTGTTGAGTGTATAATATATGGTATCAACTCTCAATAAACTTTTTAAGCACTAAAGCAACAAATCCTAATCGCGCCTAAATTTGCCCAACTCGCTTAAGGATTATTAAACATATTTGAACCTAATCATCAAAAAGGACCCAATAAGGCCCGTTTGGACGATCATGATTCCTCCAAGACCAATGGCTATTGGAGTCAAAGAACAACATATCAATCTTTTTACTCATGATGAAGTTAGCTGTTAGCTTCGGTTGCTTACAGCAAGAGGGCATTATCTATACATCCAGGATTAACAACTTAAAGCGAAGAAAGAAAGAATAAAAGTTACTTGCACTTTGCTTATTAGTTTACATGTTGAAGGCACAAAGTATAACGAATGCCGAACTCTATCTTCCTAAATAAATTTGATTAAGCTTCAAAGATGCCACCTCAAACCTAGACATGTTTCATAATTGGAAACCTATTTCTGTTTACCCTGTGCAAAAATTAATATGATTAATACCTTGTCAACCGTATTTTTTCCGTCGGTAATTATGCGTCGGTAAACCTTAGTTTTCTTGTAACGTATGGTTAAAAAAAAAAGAAAAGAACATACTCAATCTTTTTTTATGTAAATTCAAGTAGTTGTTTATAATGGATCAAAGCCTGTTATCTAGATTATATATTAGTTTAATCTGTATATCTTTGATTCGAAGAAAAAGACCCAGTTTCATGATTTAATTAAGGAAAGAGGAACTAGATACCTCAATTTTATAACATGCATAAGCCGTAGCAACAAAAAGTTGATGAACTGGCTAGTCATGCATCTTTTTGACCATCTTCTTTAAAGATGAACGTATCTAATATTTTTTTTATATTTATTACATTAGAGCAGGTGGATAGGATTTGAGATGAGCTGTTCACTTTATTTATAACAATTGATAGGACAAACAGCAGTAGACAGGATCATATATAAAATGTGTCTTGTGCTTGCCAGTTTTCATCATAACAGCAAAAGCATGCGGAGAATTACATGCAGCACGCTAATCCACCGTATAGATGAGCTTCAGGTTCTTTTTAGTTGTAAACCAAAATTTCCAAATCTTAAATGGTAAAGGAAGCGTAGAATGGTACGAGGGAATATTACTCTTAGTTATGATTTATTTGTCTGCCTCTCATTTTCAGCTTGCAGCTGCTTACTGAATATAAATTTGTAATCAGCAGCTGTCCTGCACTCGTTTAGTTAAATATTATAATTAGTTTACAACTTAAGTTTACACCTATCTTTCTTTAAAACTATTTGCTATTTTAAAAGAAAAGCCGTGTACATCACGACCTTCCTCAGACTCTCATAAAATCAGAAATTTTGTGCACTGAGTGCGTGCGTTGATTTTTTTCTCTTCATGTTAATAGTCTAGTTAAATGAATTTGATAGGAATGTTGAATTTTTCAAAATAAACAAATTTATATTGTCAAAAAATGATATACTAAAATTTAAACATATTAAGAATTAATT
>JANIPM010000007.1:32434188-32446911 GCA_027478405.1 Erythroxylum cassinoides
TGCATTCAAAACATCATGTTGCCCAATTGGCATAGTCTTAAAATCTCATTTTCATGCACATGTCATAATTCTCAATTCATCAATCTCATTTCCAAATCAATCATCAAAATCATGTTCATTCATCTCAAGTCAACTCAACCATTATAACAATTCCATAACAAATAGCATTTATGGCTAAACTTCTTACATGAGTATAATCATAAAACAATTCACAAGCATTTATAGCATCATTAAAACTCACTCAAGAGTAGTTGGGAAACAATTAATTACATTGGTTGAATAACATTTATAGCTTATAAACATAAAGATAAAAGTGAAACCCACCTTAAATCCTTGCTTAAACTTGCCTAGGAGTGCTCTTCTCCTTGCTCTTCTCCTCTCTCTTGTTCTACTTCAAGAGAAACAAGGAACCCATTTCAACATAGCTTCAATTGAAACTCTACATAACTTCTAACATGAAATTAACTCAAGAATCACTATACCCACTTCATTTCTAAGCTTTCTACACCATAACCCAACTAAAAGCTAATACTTGAATTCATGGCTTACCTTGGTTCTTGACTCAACCCAAGAGTTTCTTGGCTCAAAATGTAGCTTAGCTCTTCCTCCACACTTTTTCTCCTTGAACTTTCTTCAAACACCCACTAAATCTCTTGGAATCTCAAACCCTAGCCAAATTTCTTCTCTTTTCTCCTCTTCTCTCCTCCATGGACGAAAATTCCCTCTCCCTCTCTAAATTTTCGGAAATCCTCTTCCCTTTCTCTCTAATTCACTTCTTTCTTTCTCCTTTTATACTCCTACTTACTCACTTAAGCCCAAGGCCCAAGGCCCAACTCCTTTCTTCTTCTTCTTACTTTACAACCTAACTCACTTAAGTCCACTTCATTTTCTTTTTGGCCCAAAGCCCATTTGACCATTTAACTCTTAACCTAACACATTAATTACATTAACTCTTAACACCTAACTCATTAATGCTAACTCATTCTAATTAATGCCAAGTTAATTAATGCTAACATAACTTACTTAATTAAGCTAATCATGCTTAATTTTTAAAAAAAATTTTGGGGCTAACAGGAGCAATAAGTCATTTGCATAGATCAAGTGTGTTAGGCTGATTTCTTTACATTTATGGTGGAATTGAAATCTTACATGTAAGTGGTAAATTTAATAAGCAGTATAGACAATCCTTCCGTTACTAAAATGAAAAGATAAGGGGATAGGGGATCCCCTTATCTAATTTCTCCAGTGTTGTTGAAAGGTTGAGAAGGTATTCCATTAATCAACACATTGAGAAAGGAAGTTTGGATATAAATCATGATCCAATTCACAAATATTGGGGAAGATTCATTTCTTCAAGATAAAGCTTTATAAAACTCCAACTAACTGTTACAAATGTCAATAGGTTGGGTAGGCCCAAATCATTCCTTGGCCGACCTGTCCTAACCATGGACTGGGTGGCCCGTGACTTGGCCCACCTTATATATATTTTTTAAAAATGTAAAAAATGATGTCGTTTTTAAAGTTACTATCAAGCCACGGGCTAGGCCAGGTCAGCCCACGCTCAGTTTGACCTCAGCTTATGACCCGATCGGGCTAAACAATTTAATTTGTGGCTTGCCCATAGCCTGGTCAACTTGGGTCAAAATCAAGGCAGGTCGGGCCAAATTGACATCCCTACTAACTGTATCATAAGCTTTGTAGAAATCAATTTTTAGCAAAGAACTTTGATTCTGTTTCCTGAACTATACTCATTTAGCATCTCTTGCAAGAGTAAGATATTATCACCTATACTTCTTCTGAAAAGAAAGGCCCATTGTGAAATGGGTCTAAAATCAACTATGCTTAAGGGATTTTGCTTCTTTAGGACTAGAAAGGTGTATGTTTGATTCATCTCTTTCAACATTTTGGATGATGTGAAAAACTCCAAATTAACTTCAGTAAAAAGTCTACCAGTAACCTCCGATGTATTTTGAAAGAATCAGGTTGAAAAGCCATCAGGTACTGGTGCTTTTATGGATGTAAACTGAATAACACTCTTTGATCATCCTGAGTTGAGAAAGGATAATTAAGGCATCTTTTAGTTCCTAACTAAGAGAGCACTCAAATACATTTATGATGTTGTAGCAGGGCTAAGGAGAAACTTTAGATCCCATTAGTTCAATGAAGAAATTTATGATCAGTGTTTACAACTCAGTTTTTTCAATATAAGTGATACCCCTGTTGTCAACTAATTATGCAATTTTGTTAAGGTTTCTGTTAAAGAGTAAAGAAGGATGGAAAAATTTAGAATTGGAGTCCCCTTCATTGAGCCAATTTATTTTGGCTTTTTATCTAAAGATTGAATTATTTAGTGTTAAAGCCTCCTAATACTCCTTTAATATTTGCATTTTAACTAACTTGAAGTCAATATTGTGAGAAAATGTATAACAAGCCTCCTGAGCTTCTTGCAATATTTGTTTAGTGATTCTAAGGCTTTTTTATATGTCTTTAATAAAATTCTTAAGTGTTGCCTTAGTTAATATTAGCTTTTGCATTAATTGAAAGGATTTGTGGCCTTACACATCATGATTATAGCATTTGCAAGTTAGTTCAAAGAATCCCTCTATTTGTGTGATCCCATTAAAAAATCTTAATGGAGCTCCACCTTTCCTTGATTCTTCCAGATTTTGTATAAGCATATATAAGTGATTAGACGACAAATTCTCACCAAAATGAACATAATATTAGGGGAAAATGTTTAATTAGGCTGGATTGATAAAAGATCTATCAAGTTTTTTCTAGATGAGTATGTTGCCTTCTTTAAGCACAAAAAATGAAATATTTACAAAATTTGAGTATATATATATTCAGAATATAATTATTTTTCCTTTAACAAGATAAGAACTTGAATGGAATGAGGTATGGTTAAACACAATAGGTTTTGATGAGGCATCATAACACATCAATCTATGTTAAAAACAATTAAGGAGTCATGCTCATGACCACCGCAATTCTATTTCAAATAAACTTCATACTTTATAATTCTATTTCAAATAAACTTAATATTTTATAGTTTTATTTATAACAAACTCTATCTTAGGTTGTTAGTTTTCATTACAAATAGTTGTAAGATGGCAAAACTTATTAAATTTGTTTGTTTTCATTGTTTATATTAATAAATTTGATCTCTTTTAAGGTTGCCGTCAAATATTGGATTAGACTTGGTGTGTTTTTTATTAAGGGATTATAATAGGTTGCTTCCATGTTGCATTAAAGGGTATTAGATATTTAAAAATCTAAAACTTTTTCTCTAATAATGGCCTATAACACTAACGATGAAGTTTATGGGTTGCCTAAAGTTTGGAGAGCAATTAAAGAACAGAGGGAGTCAAATTGTAAAATAGGTAGCTGGTAAAGATAAGGGATTAGTAGTAAGCATTGTTACAAAGAGATAATAATAAGAATTAGGAATCAATTTGATAGGGAAGATGTCAAGTGCAATATAAGACATCCGTAAAATCAAAATCTTGCATTATGGAATTATAATAATAGTTCTAGTAATGACGAAGAAATTGATCATCAATCATGTGGTAGAGGAGAATATGAGTACAAACTAAAGGTAGATATCTCATCCTTTATTGGTGATTTAAATATATATGTATTTTTTATTGGTTAGTAAAGTTAGGACACTTCTTTAACTACACTGAAATTTTTGAAGAGAAAAAATTCAAGTTGTTGGCTTAAAATTAAAAAGGGGAGCATTAGTGTTGTAGGATCAGTTAAAGGAGACCAGAAGAAGAGAGGGTAGATTCTTGTTTATTTATGGATGAGGATGAAATAATTATTGAGGAAGAGATTTCTATTGCTAAATTATGAATAATATATCTTTGATACTTATCAATAATACCGCCAAGGAAAAAGGAGAGTTTATCAATATACCGTAGAGTTTTTAAAGTTGGTAACCTACAATCAATTATGTGAAATCTAACCTCGACTAGCTTCAAGCTACTTAAGGATTGAAACAAAGTATAAGGGATAATATTGGGATCTAGATGGTGCTAATAGTTTAAAATGCCAGAAATTTAGTTATGGAGGTATAATATATGCCCTTACAAGTGTTAATGGTGGAAAAAGTAACATTAATAGTGGAAATTCAATCAAAGTAGCTTTAAAGATATCTAAATCCATAAATCCTTATGCCAAGCCACCTTTCTTAAGTATTATAGCTGCAATAAACTAGGACATAAATATGATGAATGCAAAAAGTGAAAAGTGATAAATATGGTGGAGCAATATGATGATGATGAAGAGGCAATATGTGCACCTAAAGGAGATGATTAGGTGCAACAAGAGGAAGAGTATGATGATGCTTTTATAAGAGTGATTAGAAGGTTGATGATTATCCTGTAAGAAGCAAGATGATTTATAAAGATATAAACTTTTTCGAACAAAGGTGTATGGTATAAGGGAACTTATATGAGGTAATTATTGATGGAAGTAACAAATAAAATATTATAAGGCAATGGTAAAGAAATCAAAGTTGGCTATTAAAACGCATTTAAAACCTTATAGCGATGGATCAAGGCGGTTGGAGATATCTTTATCAATGAACATTGTAAGGAACCATTCTTAATTGGTAAGTATTGTGATGAGCATTATTGTGATGTTATTGATATAGATATTTGACAAATACTTTTAGATAAACCATGGCAATATGATGGTAATGCAATGCATTGGGTAGGAAAAATACTTACCAATTTATAAAAGATTGGGTGAAATATATCTTCATACCTATAGATAAAGAAGGAGTGTGAAACCTAATAGAGAGAGTAAAAACCTTTTATTGTAAGTATAAGATAATAAAGAAAATTTTTTGTGATATAAAAGGAAGAGCTACGTGAAAATAAGAAAGATGGAATTTCCTTGAAAATCCAACCAATTTTGGAGGAGTTTAGGGATGTAGTTCCTAATGATTTACTCAATAAATTGCCTCTTATGCATGATATCCAATACCATATTAAACTTATTCCTAAAGCTAGTTTACCTAACTTGCCTCACTACTTCATGAGTCCTAAAGAAAATGTTATATTAACGAAGAAGGTAAAAAAAAATAATTAAGAAGGGTCATATTAGGCAAAGCATGAGTCCATGTCTTCTTTCTATTCAATTTACACCAAAGAAAGATGATAGTTGTGGGACATGTGTTGATAGAAGGGCAATCAATAAAATTACTATTAGGTACAAGTTTCCTATCCAAAAGTTAGATGATATGTTGGATTAATTGAGTGAAGTAGTTATTTTTTCCAAAATTGACCTTATAAATAGTTATCACCAAATAAGGATAAGGATTGGGGATGAATGGAAAACTATATTCAAAATAAGTGATGGATTATATGAATGGTTAGTTATATGATTTGGGTTGACCAATGCACCACTTACCTTCATATGCCTTAAGAACTAAGTGCTTCAACATTTCATAAGTAAATTTGTTGTGATTTATTTTGATGGCATCCTTATCAAGAGCAAATTTGTTGACGAGTATGTTAAACATCTTAGAAAGATATTTGAGACATTAAGGGCTAATAAAGTATATGCTAATTATTTAAAAATGTATGTTAATTTTAAAAGGTACATATTTATGACTGAAATTTTATTATTTCTTGGGTATATTGTGAGAAAAAATGGTGTTATGGCGGACAAAAAGAAAACAAAAAATATTAGGAAATGGCCTAGACATAAGATTATTAGGGATGTGAGAAGATTTCATAGGTTAGCAACATTCATAGGAGGTTTATCAATGGCATCGTAACTTTTATAATTAAGTTCTTGAAAAGGGGTAAATTTAAATGGGAGGAGGAATAAGAACAAATTTGTGCTCTCATTAAAGGAAAATTATATACAGGTCCTATTTTAGTCTTATCTGATTCTGAAAAATTATTTGAGGTAGGGTGTGATGCTAGTAAAGTTAGGATTAAGGTTATCTCTCCTAAGAAAAGACGCCAATAGCATACTTTAACAAAAATTTGAGTAATGGTATACAAAAATCAGCTTCCTATGATCAAGAATTATATGCTAATGTGAGGATGATGAAAATGTTAGAACATTATTTAGTTAGGAAGGAATTTGTTCTCTACACTGATCATTAAGCCTTGAAATATTTAGGAAGTCAAAAATAATTGCAAACTAAAATGCTTGCTAAATGGTCAACTTTGTCGCTAAATTTCCTTGCAAAATTTTTCACGAGGAAGGGAAATGTAATGTGGTAGCTAGTGAATTAAATAGAAGGGTGACTAAGATTAAGACCTTAAGTACAAAAATTGATGGCTTTGATCATTTAAAATAATTATATATAAATGATGTTGCCTTTAAGGATGTATGATAAATATGTTTAGTTAATAAATCACCTCAGGATTATTATGTTTATTATGGGTCCTTTATGAAGTGTACTTAGCTTTGCCTTCCATATATTTCTATAAGATAGATGGTAAGTAGTGATTTGCATTGAAGAGGATTAGATAGTCATAGTGAGAGATAAAACTATTGAGGAGTTTTGCAAGAAGTATTTTTGGCTCTAATTGAGGAAAGATGTGGTTTTTGTTGTTTTAAGGTGACAAACTTGTCACACTTATAAAGGATATACTTTTAATGGTAGTTTATGTATTCCATTACTTGCTCTTAATAATATTTGGGAGTATCCTTCTATAGACCAATGCTTCTACTCTAATAAGTTAAGAAAAATGCATTAAAGAGGATATTAGTCACTAAAAACTGAATATAAAAATATTTACAAATAATATCATGTAAGCTGATACTATAATTATCTACACCACTTACAAACAGTCTTAAATCTATTAGAACATTCCTAAATAATTACTATGGTACGACACCAAAGTTGATGAAGTTCATATCCTGTACCTTTCAATAAATAAGGTTTCAAATATAGTTATAAATATTATAATATCTAGACTATAATAAATATCACTCTTTATAATCTTCTTGTTTCAGATATCGTATATTTCAGTGTTACTTTCACTTATGTCAATTCAATATATAGCTCATGTATGTAATCCATAGACAAATTTGAACCTTTTATTTTTAACTGTAAATTTATTTATAATAGATTTTGCCCTTTTGCCAAATTTTACACCCACTAATTTAAAAAATTACATACCCTTCCTATAACAATGTGTTAACAAATATCATTTAATTTCTAATAGAAAGTAATTTATAATTACTACCTAACTTACCTAATAATTACAATGCCCATAAAATTTTCTTTGGGGATAATCCTTAGTCTAAAAAGTCATCAAAGGGTTTAACTTCCACATCGACAAAAAAATCTTCTCATTATATTATTTTGGGCCATGAGTATGTCATGTTGATTTGAAAATTTCATTTTCTACTATGCTTTAAAAAAACCTATACCAATCAAATATTAAACATCACTATTTGTTTTTATGATTGTTGCTAGTGTCAAAGCTGCAACTATCAATTTGCTTATGACTACAAACATCATTTTTAAGGCATGATCAAAAGTAGATTCTTCATTTATTCTTTCCTTGAATCCTAAAAGAGATTTATTAAACACAATTAGGTGATTATATATCTCATAGGTCATTATGTATCTCATACTATGTTAAAGAGAATTTTAGGGGAATTTGAATAATCAATATATCTGACTCACATATCTAGAAATGATTACAAATTTGATAAAAATGGAAATCAAAAAAACTTTTAATTGTCTCATATTCACTTAACCTTTCTTAACTAAGGAAAGTAGAAGGTGGGGAGACAGAAAGACGAAGATAGTGAGAGTTAAAGGAAATAAATATTTGGCTAACAAAATGCACGTAACCCAACATCACATAGATGAATAACCATGAACAATAAAAAGAACCAAATATCAAATATAAAGAAAAATAAAAGAAAATCAATTCACATGTCAGAGATAATTGATGAAATAAAGAACTTAAGAAACTAAGTTGACAGGTAATGAGGAGTTTTATTACAAAAAACCTAATTTCTTTATTTAACCTCTTGATTTAATATAAATTTTAGCTTAGGATTTTGTCAATAAATTTCCTATTTCCATAGATCAATATTTTCTTAAGTTACTTCCATTTTTTGTAATAAAAATGAGGAAATGAACTTTTTTTTACTCAGAATGAATTCACACCATAAGAATAATTTGTAGAGCATAAATTAATTTGCCCAAAAAAAATGGTCTTACCATAAAGTTTTAAAATTTTTGAAGTTAATTTGATAAAATGGAAAGTTCAGAACATAACATCTAGAGGAAAAATTTAAGAATTAATTTGAACTTTTTCCTGAAATAATACTTTAAAAACTAAAACTCAATATTGTGAATTTTGTCTGTACCGACTGAAAAATGGTATGAAATATCCTTCTTCGGTACCAACCTTAGGTATCGATCAATACTGAAAGTTTCATAAAATATCGGCCAAATTTCAATTGTTACTGTAAATTTTGACTATTTCAGGGACTAAATTGCAAAAAAAAATTAACAAAAACACCTACCTACCTATTGTTTGTCCTCACTCTTCCTCCGACAACCACCGTGACACCACCACCCCCTAACTGCTACTCTCCACTGCACCTGCTACTCTCCTTCCCCACTAATCGCATCTACTAGCTTCTCCTCTCCCTCTCCACTGTGCCTCCTCCACCAACTGCTCTCGTTTCGCACCGCACCTATCCCTTGCTCTCCTCCACCATCATTGGTCGTTGCTTGCTTGAAGTTGAAACCAAAATTTTCGTATCTTTTTTTTACTTGACCTGACCACCAAACTAACCCAACCAACTGAACCAAGTTGCAATTCTGATTTTTTGGGCATGTTTTGAATTGCTTTTTGTATGCTTCTGAATTGCATTTGCATGGTGTTTTGGTTATGTTGTGTAATGTGGAATTTGTGAATGGTTTGGAAGTTGTAATTGTTGGAATTGTTTGTGTGAGTTAAGATTTGAGAAATTTGAGTTTGAAAGTTAGAAATATTTATGTAAGTTGGTTTAATTTTGAATGTAATTAAGTATTGTCAATTTATGAAGAAAATAAATAGATTAGAAAATTTTGGGTTGAAACTCGAAATTAGTAATTGTTTGTATATATTTATATTTTACGAGATATTATTCAAATTTGACATAATGATGTTTTTTAAAGCGTTGAACAAATATTATTAAATAAGTATGTAGTTGTTATCAATTAAATTAAATTAAATATGATTTTAATATATTTTTGAATTCTAACCAAATTTTTATAAATTTTTTTGAAATTTATAAAATTTTGTTTACTTTTTGCTTAATACATTAAATCATCTTCTATAAGCAGACTTACCATTGATGATACTTGTTATTGTGGATTGAATCAAATTGAAATGAATTAGTTAAATGTTTGAGAGTTTAATCTTAAACATCAACAAAGTATTTCTCTAATATCTTCGTAAGAATTTAAAGTTAGACTTTGTTTTGTAAATTAAACAAAGGGAAGAAAAGTTTTTCACTAGACATAAGTTGGCATTTTTTAGTCCTAGTATTTATTAAGTGAATGAACAAACTCATTTATGTTAAAAAAGACTGAATGACTAATGTCATATTTAAGTCATAAATCATGTAATAAAATTTCTTTATTTATTAAGTTCAATTCACTTCATACATGTAATTTTTTATATTTGTCTTCGTACATATTCAAGTTGATGACTATTAAGTGTATTGTGTAATTATGTTTGTTGAATACTTGAATTAATGATTTTTGACTTAAGGTGAATTGTGTTGGATGGAATTGAATTGTGTATGATGTAATCATACAAAATGAGTTATATTATATAAAATATATATGTTTATTGTGTAATTGTGTCTTGAATTGTTGGTTTTTGACTTATTGGTGAACTGTGTTGGATAAAATTGAATTATGTATGATATAATCATACAAAATGAGTTATATTATAAGATGGACATGTACATTGTGTAATTGTGTTAGTTTGGACTTTTAAGTTAAATAATACATATTTTGTGATAGTAATTGATAATGAAATCATGTGTTCTTATTTCGATATATGTCTTCATTTATTTTTACAGATAAATAAAAGGAAGTCCAAGTACTCTTGATCATTCAACTGCTTCAGGAACATACAATAATCCAACTTGGGCTCATGTTGCATTGGTCCCTGATATAAAGAACCATCCTATTTGCTTATTTTATAACAAACAATTGAAAGGTGGAAGAATCACCTTATTAAAGAAACATTTAGCTGGGGTTAAAGGAGACGTGGAACCATGTAAAAAAGTGAGTCATGATGTCAAGTGACAAATGAAAACTTTGCTTAAAGAATATCAACACAAGAAAGATAAAAGAGAGAGATTGAATTATGAAATTGGTAGTAAAAATTCGTTTGCTGATATTATGATAATAGTGGAAATGTTGAAGGTGGTAGTGTTCCTTCCTAGAAGAAGTGAATGTTGCATCTGAACTTGATGTTAGGAAAAGAAGAAGGCAGTTGCCGAATTTTTTTACAGCATGAACAACTCCTAAAACTCAACCTTCAATTAATAGTGTCTTGCAATAAAAAAAATGGCTGACAATGTAGATATGACAATGACTAGATGGTGGCATGATTCAGGTGTAACATTCAATGCTTCCCAATCTTATTATTATTAACCTATGGTTGATGTTATAACCTATTACGATCTAGGATACAAAATTCCTTCTATTGATGACTACAGAGGTAAACTTTTGAATTGCTAAATTTATAAAATTAAAATTTATTTGGAAGAAAAAAGAATGAATTGGAATACTTATGGGTATTTAACGATATTTGATGGTTAGACAAATAAGAGACATGAGCCTATTATTAACTTTTTGGTATATTCTGTAAAGGGCTCAATGTTTTTTAACTCTATTGATGCATCCAGCCTTGTTAGAAATACTGACAATTTATTTGAAAATTTTGATGAAGTTGTGAATGAAATAGGCCAGAATTATTGTCAGAAATATTGTTCAATTCATTACTGACAATAATTCTGCTTATAAAGCAGTGAGAAGAAGAATATAAAACAAGTATAATTACTTTTTTTTGGACTCCTTGTGTTATACATTACATTGACTTAATGCTAAAAAATATAGGAGATACTAGGTATTTTCCTATTATTGATGAGCTTGTGCAGAAAGCCAAAAAAGGTGACCAAGTTCGTCTATAATCGTGTATGAGTCTTGAATTTAATGAGAAATGATTTTATCAATAATATGAATTTGTGTCGCCCTGTTATTACAAGATTTGCAACAAATTTCTTATCATTTTAGTGTTTGATTATGATGAAAAAAGAGTTAAGACAGATGTTTACAAGTGATAAATGGGTTGCATCTTAGTATGCTAGGTCTAATGCTGGATTGAAGGTTTCTATAATTATCTTAAAGATACTGAATTTTGGTCTCAATGTCAATTTGTCATCCGAGTTTGTGAGTCTTTAGTGAGGACGCTTTGTTTAAACGATAATAATGAAAAGCCATCAATTGGTTACTTTTTTATGCCATGGAGAGGGCGAAGGACACAACCAAGGCCAATTTGAAAAAATAGGCCATTTTTGTACATATCTTATCTTAGAATCATCAATGACAGTTGAGAAAGACAACTTTACTCTTTGTTGTTTGCAACTGGGATATTTTTTAATCGTAAACTCTATTTCAAACCAAATTTTACAAAGAAAGTTGAAGTTAATAGGAGAATGGTATTAACTATGACAATAATTGTTGCCAATGAGATGAAGTCAGATCTCCTAAGCTCACAAATGGAGCTTTATAGGTAGTCTTCTGGGAATTTCGGGATGGCAATTTATGTTCGATAAATAACAAAACTTAATCCAGGTACATATTTTTTTCATTTTTGTTACTTGTTGATAATTAATTGTTACTTTATTTTGTTTATAATGCTACTTTTGTTGCCTTACTACTTACAGTTTCTTGGTGGGACCAATTCAAAAGTGGTGTTCCAAAATTGCAAAAATTTGCATTTTGAAATCTAAGTCAATATTTGAGCACAACAAGTCGTGAAAAGAACTAGAGCACATTTGAATTTATCCATTCCAAGGAATAAATTGAAGTACAAGAGATTGAATGACTTAATCTTTGTTCGGTACAATTTAAGACTTCGAGAATGGTATGTTATTATCACTATTAAGTTAGATGTAATTTCTTATAATTTTTTAATGATTGAATTTTATTGTTTACTAGGCTCTTAATAGAACAAGTAATTTAGTATATCCAATTTGTGTTTAATATCGATTTTTTTAGAAGATTGGGTTTCTAAAGAATTGGGTTTTGAGAGATGTGAGTAACTTGAAAGATAATCTTAGATGGAAAAATATTGGCATATCATTTGATGCAACGAATTTGAATGATGATGATGATAATGAGGTTTCTTTTAATGATAAGGATTTTATAACAAATAAAAATTGAGGTTAATGCAGTTATAGCAGGTATCTTCCTATATGATTGAATGAAGTTTCAAGTTTTTATTTTTTTCTTTTCTTTTAATTTTATTTATATTTAATGTATGTGTTAAATTTTATATATAAAGTGTGAGTGTAAATGTTTTTGTTTTCGGTTTCACTTCTATCTGTTTTTTTTCCTCATTACAAACTCTTATTGTAAATTATAATTGTTAGAGAGATAAAGATGTTTATTGTTCCTTTTATTTGATGTTTTGATATAATTATTATTTATTATATAATGAA
>JANIPM010000007.1:32479514-32490795 GCA_027478405.1 Erythroxylum cassinoides
TACGACTTTGGAAAACCCTATTTTTCTTTATTCACTAGCCACCAAAACTCTCTCAAGAGACTGACTTGAGCGTCGGAAGGGCCTACCGGGAATCAACCCCCGACGTGCCTTTACTATTTTGCAGGTATCTCTCAATCAGAATCAGTTAATCTCATGGATCCAAATAGCAGCACCCAACCCCACCAAAATCCGACAGAACCATAATCTAAGTTAAACAATAATATCTTATAAGTCCAATTAATAATACTATGCCAAAACAAAAATAAGTAGATATATATCATATATTTAACAGTTTGGTTTAGGTATTTTGTTCTTTGAACATGTGCCAAGGTGTAGTGATTGATGAGCCTATAAAGTTTAGGTGATTTGTTTAGGGTCATTTCTACCAAAGAAACTGTGCCTACCTTCACCATGCCTTTGTCTGAGCTAATATATGGACTGTCTCGAGGAAAGATTGAATCTTCTCAAAAGAGAAGTGCGCCTATATGCTCAACTGATTTGTCCTCCTTGTAAGTTCATTGCATAACCCTTTGTGGTTCATAATCACACCTTTTTGACGCTGAAGAATTGCGTCGGATTTCTGATTGATTCTTCGTTTCTGAGTTTTTCTTGTTTCATATGTCTCATTCCAGGCCTCGGAACGACTTTCATGAGTTAATTTGGGAAAATGGTCAAATTCAATCCAGCAAAGATAGAAAGATTCAAGCTTCTAAAGGGTTTCCACCTCAAAACCTCCGGATTAGAGAAAAAGATAGTGGAGATGAGACTAATTCCAAATGTTCCACGATGGAACCTCTACTGAATGAAGTTCAAATATCGGTTCCCTCGGTGGTGACGGACTTGAATCATGATGATAACACGGTACCTTGGTTGAATTATCAAGTTGATAAACGTGCGCAACATGATTATGACTCTGAGCTTCTGCCTGAATTATCAACTGTTACTGTCACTGAACATTCCTCTCGAAGTTCTTTTGCATCACTTGATAGAAGAAGTAGCGGTAATGGTTTTACTAAAGATTCTTCTAATTCTGTTTCAAAACATAATGGTTTGAGGTTAAATGAAGAAGATGAGCCAAATTCGGCAGATAGAAATAGTGCTATTCAGTTATGCCCATCACTCTCTCAACAGCATCACACGTCATTCCCATACTTTAGATCTAGAGTTTTGGCAAACGATGGTGAGAATATAGACAATGTCACCCACCTCGCTGGGAGTGCCGTTCAAGTTCCAAATTCAGGTGGAGGTTTCCCTAATATAAAGATGCAAAAGCAAATGGAACCAGCTACTAGTTATTCCAGTTCGATCAATTTCTCATATTTCTCAAGGCCTGTTGCTCTTGCTAAAGCTAATCTTCAGAGCCTTAGCATGAGGGCTAATTCAGGAATTGCAACCATGGAAAGTAAGTACAAGTGCTTCAATGAAAGGGATAGTAATCCTGCTCAGTCCACACTTATTGATTCATGTAGTAGATTACAAAAAGAAAATAGCTCAAATAGCTACCCTGTTATGATGTTATCAAAGGTGAATGCTAAACCACTGGAGGCAAAGCATGCTGAGGAACATGCCCATGTTGAACTAACTGAGGCTCTGGACCAAGATGACTCTAAGAAAGACAAGAACTGCTGCAAACTTTCTGTTGAAAGTGCAAGAAAGGACTTCACGGAAAATGAAAAGAGTACAGAGCTGGCAGTTGCTTCTTCTTCAGTTTGCTCTGGCAACAGCACGGAGAGAAATTTAGATGACCCGACTCACAATTTGAAGAGAAAACATTTTGATCACGAGGAGTCTGAAGGACTTGTTGAAGTAAATTCAACATTCGTCTCATATTCTGTAGTTACTTGGGGCCCTTTCAACATCACAACTTACGTTCTTCAATGTATCAGGATGCTGAAAAAGAATTAGTAGCTGAGAAGAAAGCAACTCCTATCCGAAGAGTTACTGGCTCCAAAAGAGGCAGAGCAGCTGAAGTTCATAATTTATCTGAAAGGGTGAGGAAGAATAGTCACTTATTAATCTAGAAATTTTCTTGTTATTGTTCTTCAACTAGTTCATCATTTTCTTATTTAATTGCATTGGAGTTACTGAATTTTAACATCTTGATGGTTTCCATCTGGATTTCCCTTGAACAGAAGCGAAGAGATAGGATTAATGAGAAGATGCGTGCCCTACAAGAACTGATACCAAACTGCAACAACAAGGTGGAAACTTATTCTTTTTCTTCTGCTAAATTTTTCCCTTTGGTCTTACGAAGTATTATAATTCTGTAATTATATCAAGAACTGAAGCATTCATGATGTTATTGAGCTAATGAAAAATTAATTTATCCTTTTTTGTGGAATTCTTTCGTGTAATATAGATTCGACATTGGTAGAGAAGTATGAATTTTTCTGAAGCTTTTTTATGCTTTAGTTTTCCTTTTAATTCGTAAAAGCTCATGGAAGTTCTGCTTCAATTGACACTTCGCATTGTGCCATAATAAGGTGGACAAAGCTTCAATACTTGATGAGGCCATTGAATACTTGAAAACACTTCAGCTTCAAGTTCAGGCAAGCTTTCTTCATCCTCTTAGTGCTATCATTTATGTATCATTAGTTGTATAGGGCCTAATAGGGTAGGCTTTGAAGAAATAATTCATTTAGATCTCTGTAGGTTGAGACTGACTTTGGGAATTGGTTGATCTACCTACAACCATTTTCTTGCAGATGATGTCCATGGGAGCTGGTTTTTACATGCCACCAATGACCATGCCCCTAGGGGTTCCTCATGTCCATGCAGCTCAAATGGCACAATTCTATCCCCTGGATATTGGAATTGCAGTGGGTTTTGGAATGGGCATGCCAAAAATGGATGGTATATCTTCTACTTGTCCTATGCTTCAGGTGCCTCCTTTTCATGGAGCACAGTTCTATGGGCCACTATCTTCGATGCCAAGTGCTTTGCATGGGATGGGAGGATCTAATCTTCAGATGTTTGGGGTTTGTGGTCAAGGACTGCCTATGCCATTTCAACCTCCTCCCATCATGCCAATGTCTGCAGGGCCTCTTCTGCAAGCAAGATCGGGTTTGGAAATATGTAGTATGGTAGGTCCAAGAAAGAATCAAGATGAAACAGTAGCTTTTAGTTCAAAGAATTTGATTCAGAGCTTAAAGATGCAAGCAATGCAGAACAAAGATGATAATGGCTCTACAGATCGGATGCCTAGTCAGGTTGCTTGATTTCTTTTTGGTTGCTTTTTTATTCTTTTCCCTCTAATCATGAATATTGCTGAATAAGATTTTGATTACAAAAGTAGCATTCTTATGTATCATCTTCTGGCAAGAGACATCTTTGTTGCTTGCTTTTAGATATGAAAATGTAGGCTCACTCAGTATAGTACTTTTTATAGAAAGAAAAACGTCAAAATCAAAAATAAGTTTGACATGTGGAACAAAGCTATTCAGTCTAGCATTACGTGACTTGGTTTTGAAGTAAAAGATCTCTTGTGTCAATATCAGTAAATTATTCCAATGACAAAGTTTCCGTGCATTGCTATGAAGTCTTAATTCTTGAAGTTAGTTGTTCTTTTCCAAACATTCCCTGAAGAAGGTTCATAGAGAACTTGATAACAATTTGCAGCTCTGATTTCTGCCAAGTGTTGTTTAGTTCTTTCTTTCATTTATCATCTTTCTGTGGATGTGTGCGTTTTGTAATTGACACATAGGATACTGTAACATAAGACATTTGATCAATCTCTTGTATCTGAAACATCTGTCAAAGAACAGTTGGGAGGATAAATTTTTAAACTTCTAACTAGTAGATAAGGTAATAGGAGAGCATAGTGATGTGTCTTTCTTGTCTGAGAGTATGGATTTTTTCTCGGTCTTTACAAGGACTCAAGACTAGGTTGGGGATTACCGGGGAAGAGGAACAATGTCCTCGAGGTTAATGCTTGCTGATGCCTGACGATATTGTTTTCATGTATATCATTTACAGATCAATGGTCCTTAAAACAGTTTTTGTCAGCCTAAACGAGTTACCTTCTACCACGAGTGTGCATAAGTCTTGGCAAATGTACGTTATAATGCCAGTACCATGGAGCAAATGAATGTCTTGAAAGATCGTCTGGTGCAAACTTCAAAAGCTGCAGACAATGGAGCACTAGAGTTGGTCACCGGGAACCAACAATGCGTCTGGTGAAGGAGCTGGTGAGTGTGCATTTGAGTCTGCAGTTGGCCATACACGTGTTCCTAGTTGCTATATGCAACATACATGCTGTTTGAAGGATATAATGGTTACATTGTGTGACAATGCGGCAGGTCGTGACTGAAAATGGAAATATGATCATTGCTGTGGAGGGATCATTCCCATTTTCCTTCTTTCGGGTTAGTTATAGCTCTGGGCACAACTGAAGTGGAGAAAAGGTGACACATGCCAATCAAAACAATCCTGATAAGTCCCTGAAGTGCAGGTCTTCCGTCAGAAGGATTCTGATATAGTACATTGCCAAAAGTTAAGTTCCTTGTACCTGTACATTAACTTACATGACCTTGATGAATGATCTATAGTGGAGGAGCCGAAGATAAAAGGAAAAAAATTGTACTCAAAAGTGCCTGTTGTGCACTGCTGGCACGATTGTTTAGAGTTTTTGAATAATGGGTGATATGAGCTAAACTTTCACCTAGCAAGTGCACTAGAATTATAGTATAGCAGTATAGATATCGTTCTCACGAGAATTGATCACGAATACTTAAAATCACACCTTTAACTACTATTTAAGCTGCCGATTACGAAGTTATTGACTAAAAATTAATAACTATACAAAAATACTTAAAGAAATATGTAATTAACTAAAAGTGTACCGAAGTTTAGCTTTTGCTCATCCCCTCTACCATGAAAAGCTCTAAACATTCTTTCTTAGATGAATTTGTGTAGTTTCTGCCAATAAGGTCAGCCATATTTTAGGTTCTATCTACCTATCTAGACTCGTTTATGACATCAAACACCTAGTTTCAGGTTATGCAATCAATTAAAAATTATCTAGATGCATTTAAAATCAACGAAATAAATGTAATATTACCACCAAAATTATCCAAGAGTCCAATATTTTAGGTTGTCTTAGTAATTCTAGCTATTCTTTATTAAGATCTAATCATCAATTAAAGACCAATCTTTCAGGTTGCTTTAATGAACAACATGCATAAAAATCAAAGAAGCATTAAAAACAAAATAAAGCATAAATTCATGTAACAAAAAATAACAATTAAACAATCAAATCATGGTAGAATAGAGTTCGATTTACCTCCCTTTGGTACTAAAAAAGGAAATTAAAATAATATGTTTGTAAACAAAAACACTACTAGTAATGAATTAAGATAAAACATGATGGAAATAATATAAAAAAAAACCCATCACTAGGATAATCCCTTGCTCCTAACTTTCTCTCTTGAGCGCATGTTGTGCCGGTTATTCTCTTTGACATGTGACAACCCCTTTTTTTAACTGCAAAATTCGTAGCATCCTTGCCTTCTTTTAATTAGGAAGATTTTTTTATCTTGATTGAGAAGACTTTTGTATGTCTATTTTGGAGTCATTTTGCATAAATAATTAGTATCTGACAATATCTCTTCAATCATTCCTATTTTAGCTCCAAAATTCCAAAATTTCAGCAAGACTTATGTAAAGTAAAATAGAATTAATTAAGCAACGAATTGGACATCTAAATTAACAAAATAGGATGCAAAATAATGCAAGACTAGAAAAAAATATAATAAATATTACTGCAGAATTTTTAGGCATCAAACTAACCAAAACATAGAGTTTGTTCGTCTTGGAGCAACTAAAAGAATTACAAAATTAATAAAATTCTTCCAAATTCTCAGAAATTGCAAGATATTGCAACGTTTTTTTATAAATAAAAACCATGTCTTCTTCTCATCCTCGCATTCATGCCTAACCAATCAAGCTATTACTCAGTTTCTTGGATAATGATATGCAAACCAGCTATCTGCAAGGTAAATTGCCAATCTAATTCCTAGAGGCCTGATTCTTGCACCAATGTTTGATAATGTTGATTCAAGACCGTCTCAAAGATCATTAGGTCTTAAATAAGCTTGTATTGTTAAGGTTAAAGGTAAATGGTTGAAACAAAAGAAGGAATGGAGTACTAAGAGTGAGAAAACACATTTTTGGTCACTTGATAACGCCAAAACTTTCATTCCTATGCTCAATAATGACTCCCTCATCATTTCCCTTGTCAACCTTACCACTGTTTATGATTCCATCTTTATTTCTTCTCTTTGACTTAATTTTTTGATCCATGTTTCATTCTTTTCACTCAACATTCACTCAAAAGTTGCTTAAGATTTTTACTTGGAACTTGGGTTTTTCTTTTCAATCTTTTTCCTTCTTCTAAAAATAAAGTGTAGTGAGTCACTCATCTCCCCAAAATGTGGTTGTAATTGCATTTTCCACCCCCAAACTTAAGCATTTATATATATTTTTGGGTGAGAAAAATGCCACACTCTCCTCACTTACCTAACCCCCTCAAACTACCTCCACCTTTATGCTGCCTCTCAAAGCTCTGAATGCTTTTACATGACCGAATTGGTTCTCCCATGAGTGAAGTTATAAATATTCAGGTTCAAGGTTAGGATAACTATAGGCTATGAAAGAATAATAAAAAGGCTCATAACTCTGAATAAAGGCTCAATGTGGATACTAGTGATGAGATTTAGTATGGGGTAGGCTAGAAAGGCTCAGATGGCCAAACATGGCGTAAAAAACTTCCTTAACAAAGTCCTAAATCAATTATTTCACCTCAAATGGTTCTCAAGCAAGTTCTAGGAGTTAGTCAAATACAATACTTTGCTCAAGAAAAATTCACATAACATGTTTCCAGTAATCTTAAACTAATATTAATCAAAGTAATCTCAAACTAATATTAATCATAAATCACAATCAAAATTGGACTTAAAAAAACACAAATTTAGCTTATGTATAAAATTCAAGCAATATTAAGCATTTTCCTTAATTTATATTCTTTAAAAATATATTCTTTAACAATCATATCTTCCTAGAGCATTGAAGTTTATCACAAAACTTAAGCTCAAGAACATGTTTTTCTTTTCAAAATAATTTTAATAAGCTTGAGTTTTAAACCAACAACTAAAATTTCAAGGAAATTTCCACCCTCAAACTTAAAAGATAATATTGTCCTTAATGTTGGAGAAATAATGCATAAAGATGAAGTAAGGAAACTTCCCTAAGGTGCCACTCATATCTTGGGTAGTGGAGGATTCCTGAAAGAAAATAGTAACCTTATCTAAATAATTGAATTCAAAAGGACAAAGAGACCAAAAATTTAATTCTAAGTTATAGTCATTAGCTTGACTTTCTCCCTCTTTTCATGGTTTTTCCAAGCATTTGGAAGTTGGTTGTTGCAGATAGTCACCCACCACATAATGCTTAAGCCGTTGTCCATTAACCTTGAATCTTTCATTGTTCTTTTCATTCAAAATTTCAATTGCACCAAAAGGTGAATTGCCAACTATTTGATAAGGAGCAGACCACCTAGACTTCAATTTGCTTAAAAAAAGTCGCAGACGGCTATTATAGATCAAGACTTGTTGACCCAATTGAAATTCTTTATCTTTTATGTTCTTGTCATGCCACTTATTTTATAAATTTTATCATTCTCATAAGCATTCTTTCTAAATTCATCTAACTCATCAAGCTGTAGCAAAAGTCCTTCTCGTGCAAACTTTAAATCAAAATTAAAAAATTTTGTTGCCCAATATGAACGATGCTCTAACTCAACAAGAAGATGGCATGCTTTACCTAAAACTAACCTATAAGGTGACATGCCTATAAGAGTTTTAAATGCAGTTTGATAAGCTCACAATGCATCATCTAATTTAATAGGCCAATCTTTTCTAACACTATTCATAGTCTTTTACAAAATTTCTTTTAGTTCCCTATTTGACACTTCTACTTGTCCACTTGTTTAGGGATGATATGATTTTTTGATGCACCCTATATTTTTGAAGTAGGATTAAAAATTGTTTATTTGTGAAATGAGTCCTTTTATCACTAATTATTGTTTTAGGTGTGCCAAATCTAGTGAATGTGTTTTCATATAAATTGTAACATAACTTTAGCATCATTAGTACATGCAGGTGTAGCCTCAAACCACTTAGAAACATAATCAACAGCTATTAAAATGTATAAATTACCAAGTGAAGGAGGAAATGATCCCATAAAGTCAATTCCCCATATATAAAAATTCCATAAATGAAAATGTTATTACTAGGCATCTCATCTCTTTTAGAAATATTCCTAGTTCGTTGACAACTATCATAAGAGGAAACAAAAAAAGAAGCATCGTTAAAGAGAGTAGACTAGAAAAACTTGATTACAGTACTTTAGCTGCTGTTCAATTTGCTCCACGATGGCGTCCAACTTCCCATGAATAACAATGTTCCAAAATGCTTTGAAATTATTCTTCAGGGACGCACCTTCTCACCATTCCATCCGCACACCATTTAAATATATATGGTTCCTCCAAAAAATAATACTTTACATCTGTAAAGAACTTCTTTCTTTGTTAGTAAGTTAGATGTTGAGGAATTGGATCACCTTCCAAATAATTAGCAAAATATGCAAACAATGGTAATTTATTAATTGCTAAAATTGAACAAAAAGAACATATATAAAATTGTTTCATCAAGAAACTCCTCTTTTATTTCTGTCTCCTCTACATATCTTTTCAATCCTTAAGAGATGATTAGCTACTTGGTTTTGACTTCCCTTCCTATCTTTTATTTCACGATCAAATTCTTGTAAGAGAAGAATCCATCGCAATAATCTGGGTTTGACATCTTTCTTTGAAAGATATCTCAAAGAAGAATGGTTAGTAAAAACAATAACCTTAGACCAATTAAATATGGTCGATACTTGTCAAAAGAAAATATAATTTCTAGTAGCTCTTTTTTAATTGTAGCATATTTTATTTAGGTTTCATTAAGTGTGTGAATAGAATAATACATTAGCCAAAAAATTTTATCTTTTTGTTTTCCTAGTGCTGCCCCTATAGCATAATCACTAGTGTCACACATTAATTCAAAATTGACCAATTTGGTGACACCATAACAGTTGTAGACACTAAACGTTCTTTCAACACATTAAAAATGTGTAAACACTCATCAGTAAAATTGAACTTAATGTCATTCATCAAAATATTTGAAGGAGGTTTTGAAAAATTTGAAAAATCTTTTATGAATAGTCTATAAAAACTTGGGTGTCCCAGAAAACTTCAGACCCCCTTAACAAATGTAAGTGGTGGTAAATTTTCAATCAATTTAACTTTAGCCTTATCAATTTCAATACCTTTAGAAGAAATCTTGTGACCTAAGACTATACCTTCTTTCACCATAAAGTGACATTTTTTCCAATTAAGCATAAGGTTAGTCTCTTCACTACGTTGCAAAACCAACTCCAAATTATGCAAATAGTTATTAAAAGATTAACCAAATAGTGTAAAATCATCTATAAAATTCTCCAAAGCCTTTTTAGTCATGTCATGAAAAATTGTAGTCATGCAACGTTAAAAAATGGTAGGTGCATTGCAAGGATGAAAAGGCATACACATGTAAGCAAAAGTATCATAAGGGCATGTAAACATAGTTGTTTCTTGATCTTCAAGTGCAATAGGACTTTGATTATAATTCAAATATCCATATAGGAAATAGTAATATTCAAAGCCAGTTGTGCTCTCTAACATTTGATTTACAAATGGCAAAGGATAATGGTCTTTCATAGTGACATCATTAAGCTTCCTATAATCTATGCACACACGCCATCCAGTCACAGTTCTTGTAAGAATTAACTCATTATTTTCATTAGCTACTACAATCATACCACATTTCTTAGGAAAAACTTGCACAGTACTAGTCCACTCACTATCAGAAATAGGAAAGATGACACCTGCATCGAGTAGCTTCATAACTTCTTTCTTTACCACTTTTTGCATCTTAGGATTTATCCTCCTTTGGGGTTGGATCACAGGCTTACAACTGTCCTCCATCAATATTTTATGCATGCAAATTTAGGAACTTATCCCTTTTACGTCTTCCATAGTCCATCTTAAGGCACTTTTGTGATTTCTGAGGACATTCGTCAGCTTCTCCTCCTATTAACTTATTAAAAAAGTAGAAACAATTACATGCTTATAATTTTGTTCAAGAAAAGCATATTTGTTGGCTCCCAAATTTTTTCTTGATGAATAAGTATGATTAACATTAATTATGTGGTCTTTATGAAAGTTTATGGAGCTAATTATTATGTTGATGTTAGAAGGATTATATGATATAGGTTGATTGAATTAAAGTGTTAAGGTTATAAGAAAGTTTGAGGGTGTTTTTGGCAAGACACTTAAGGTTAAAAGAACCTAAGCTTATAAGGAAGGGCAAGGTGGACTTTTCTCAATCATTAAGGGTAAAATGGGAAGAAAGAAGTGTTGTCTTCTTCTTAAAGAACGGAAAAAAATAGGAGAAAAAGAAGAGAAATAACAAATCAAAGAGAGAAAAAGGAGAGATTTCGGTGGTTGAGAAAAAAGAAGAGTTGAGATAGGGTTTCTTCATATCTTAGCTTTTGAGATAGATTTTGAAGTGGTTCAAGAAGAGAAAAAGGTAGAGGAAGAGGAGAGCTTTCATTTGAGCCAAAGATCTCTTCATTTGGTGAAGAATCAAGGTCAGATCATTTTCAATCTTTTGGATTTTTGAAAGGATTTTAGTTCATGAAGTTTAGAAAATGCATGGGTTTAAGTATTCTAGCACCAATTTTAGTGATTGTGTTTTGTGAGATTTTCAATTGAAAACCCTATTGAGTGGGATTTTTGTTATTGTAGAAGGAAATCAAAAAAGGTAAGAGAAGCAAGAGTAGAGACATTTTGAGCAAGTCTTTAAGCCAGGAAATCAAGGTGGGTGCATGTTTATAATTGAGTAAATAAGCCACTAATGTTTCCTTTGAATCAAAGAAGTTAAATGATTTCAATTGCATCATAAGTGTTGCATTTATTACGTCTGAATGATTTGAGAAATTTCAATATGTGGTTATATAAATTCTGTGATGATTTATGAAAAGGCTTGAAAGTGATTTTTGAAAAGATATCATGTTTATAAAATCATGTTTTAGAAATATCTCATGTTTATGAAAAGTCAAGATTAAAAAAGGTGCCAATTTAGGCAATATGTTTACAAGACGTGAAATACATGATTATGTGGGTTTTGTGGTGGTCCCCTAA
>JANIPM010000007.1:32703491-32714960 GCA_027478405.1 Erythroxylum cassinoides
AGCGAGTATTTGAGCTATCTGTTCTACATTAAAATGCACCCCGACTGGTTCCGTCGGCCCTAACAATTCGGCATATGGCTGGTTCATAGAGGCACTCACTGAATCTGGCATGTGTTCACCCTCTTGTGCTAGAGATGCCTCAGGTGTAGGAGTCATTGGAATGACTCTCCTAGGACATCCACAACCTCATCTGTGTATTATGCTATGTATTCGCTAAAAATGAAAATGTGTAAAACTTTTAGTTGATGAAACCATGTGCATGTAAATCATAACATTATATTGGCCACCTCACTTTTAAAACAATGTAAAAGAAATAAACCAAAAAGGATGAAACTCATTTTTTTAAAAGAAATTGGGCTCTAATACCAACACTGACAAGCTCCTATCTCACAATGACTAGGCGACCTGCCCTACACTCCACGGGGACCATCCAGTTGATATTCGAATCTGATGAAAAGTTCCCATGAAGCTAAGCCTACTGCCCTTGTTAAGGAAAAGCTTCAACTCAATAATAAGAAATGTAAACAGTAGAGTTTTTTTTTCAATTTATTAAAAATTTTGGCAGCACAATGACTATATTTTGATATCCCAAAAATTTTAAAATCCCTATAAAAGTTCAAAACACTTCTATTATCACATTAATTTTCTCAACTACTAATTGTGGACTTCAAATCCACTCACACGCAACCTTAAATAGTTACATCAATAAACTTTGAAAAGCTACAACAAAATTATACATTTCATGTAAAAACGTTTATACACATCCATTCTTTACACAAATGTACATTCCAAAACATGTTCACAGATATGCAATAGTTCTCAAAAATATGTATAAGGCAAAAATGGCGACATAGTAGCATGTGACGAAGTTGACTACTGGCAAGGTGGAGTCCTTACTACTGAAGCCCCTAAGCATGCACCTGGGAGGCTTTATTTAAAAACAGAAAATGGAGTTTAAGTTAAATGAGCTCAGTGAGTGTAAATAAAATTCTTTGCAAATCATTGACACCTCATCAAAAGAAATTCATTTCATCTAGTATAAGACAATACTAATATAAAAGATATAAGCCTCTTAAAACCAAATTACTCAATTTTACTTTTAAAGCAAATAAGGGTGACATTATTTATTGTCATGAACTTCTTATACAATGTAGCCTACTATAAAGTTCTTTGCACTATGGTACCTTTAGGCATAAGGTCATGGAGATGGTTTTGCGTCGCTTACCTGTGACTAGTTAACCATTAGTTACAGAGCTAGTTTTGTCTTACACTTTATATACTCCATACGTGTAGAGGGCGACTCACTAGACTGGACTATTGACAGACACAATACCACGCACTGTTAGTAACTGATGCCCCCTAGACACTGCCATGCATGTTTGGAATACTATGACTGGTATAATATCATTTAATGAGCCTAATAGTGTGCCATAGGCTAAAAACGAAATCATTTTTATAGGTACTTTAACTTATGGCATGAAACTTAAATCATTTTCTAAAGTAATTTATACAATTTTGAAATTAAAAACAAATCGGAGATTTCTAGAGCCTGTCACAATCGTGAAACTACCTTTGGCCCATGTACGTTCAAAATTTTGAACTTCTTTCAATTTCATAATCAAACAATTGAATGGATAATTTTTAATCACATGTCATCAATTCTTTTGCAAAGAAGTTATTCAAATGACACAATTAAAATACACTCACCATTTTGTAAACTTATTCCCAAGCACACTCACGCGTTTGATGTCTTTCCTTTGTCTACACAAAACACATTTTCTTAGTCATTTATTTCCAAATTTGGAAATAAGATTTAAAACTATATTTGAGTTTAACCAAATTCGAGATTAGTATTTAATCACGTAATACCTAAGTAAATCGTATTTCTGCTTACTTTCGTAAGCTAACCTATTGGTCTTCGTTTCCAAATAAAACTTCAAAATTCACTTAAGCACCATATTTTACCTATTCTAACTTACTAATTCCTTCAAAACACAATTCCACCCAATTTAATTTACCATATGACAATCATGCATAAAGAATCACGGTTACGTCCCATGTCCAGAATCCATGCCTCTATTTTTTCTTTAATTTTCACATACCAAACTTTCAAATTAGGTTTTGAAGTCTTCTAGACATTTGTTCCCCTATGTCTCTAGTTTCCATATCATCAAAACTCATGCCATTTAAGCTTCTAAATTATGAAAAATGTACCAAATATCACAATATGCTTCAACATAGGGACAGTATTAGGTTACCATGATTAATCTCAATTTTCATTATCATTCAGCTAGAATTAGGTCTAGGTCTCTCACAGATATTTTTAATAATATGTCTTACGTTTCATTTACAGTTGGAATAGCCCAATTTGGAGTTTTGTAGACTAAGTTATGGCTAAAACACTAGGACTGTTCAAGGAAACCGAGAATCATAATACAGAATTTCACTAAAAATAGTTAGGAAAGTTTACCACTTTCTTTCAATCTTTTGGAAAGTTGCAAGCTTTTTTCAAATCATGCTCCAAACCATGGAAAATTAGCTACACCCTTCTTCTCTCAAGCTTGGCCGAAACCCACCTTCGGCTCTCTCCTTTTCTTCTTTTGTTTTTCACTCACGGGTAACTCACTTTCACTCTCACGAATATGAAAAAAAGAATGAAGCAATGGTCTTAAGTTTACTCCTTTAACACATGGCACATGTCCTCTTCCAGCATGAATCATCAATCATCAATCCACTATTCAACATGTCAAAAGACCAATTTGCCCCTAATCACTATGCAAAAAGACCAAATTGTCCCTTAATGAATATAATTCACCGACTAACTGAATTACAATAAAAAAATATTCCGCAATGGGCTTATCATCAAATTGACCATGAAATATTCTTACTAGAGTCAATTCGTATTGATTGGATGTTTTAAAAAGTATTCGAAAGGGGTTAAAAGCATCAATATCCATTATTTTCCAAAAAGGACATTTTAAGTCTTAACCTTCCTGAATTCCCAAAATCCATCCAATCGAAATTATTTTCAATCCATTTCAATACCATTCGACTCTAATACTTATTATGAATATTTTCAATTCTTTTTAGGGTCGGATCCCCAAAAATTACTATTTACGTGAAAATACTCTTCAGCGAACATAAAATTTACCTTCATTGAAAGGAAAGGTTTGGGGTACATAGGTAAATTCTTTAAGAATGAGCTTATTTGATCAATAGTATTTTTTAAGTTAAAAAATATTTTTTGTACAAAAGAATGAAAAATATAGTTTTCTAAACTTGAGGCAATTTCATAATTTGATTTTAAGTTGTTAGTTTATAAAAAAAACTTATTCAATATATATAATTATTATTTAATATTATATATCATTAAAAAATTTAATATACATTAAAAATAATTATTATAAAATTTTCTATTATAAATTATAATAATAAATAAATTAAATTCATATTTAACATAATAACATGAATAAAGAACTAAAGGCAATAATAAAGGATGAAAATAAGTAATAAATTAAATTAGTAAAAATTAAAACAAATATGAAATGTTATACATTTGTGGGTGATAAAGTTAACATGTAACTTATAATACCAAATAATAAATATTAAAAAAGCTTAGTAAGTGGCAAAGCCAGTCCACTACAAGCTGAGCACGAATAGAAAAGAAAATAATTACAATAATAATATGGCTCTAAAGTATATAACTCACTTTGTCTTTCAACTTTGATGAAGCATTAATGCAAGGGCTTTAACCTTTAAAGAAAAAGCATTAATGCAATTACTTTAATCCAAATCTTCTGCTTCCATGACAAAACATATAATAAAGGCATAGAGTTAGAATAAGTTGATATCAATTTGATATAAAGCCTTATTTTTAAGATTCAAAACTCAATTTAAAAAAATAAAAATTTGAATTGACATAAAAGCCGATAATAACAGGACTCTTCAGCAACATCCATATGTAAATATGCAAAATTGATGAGTCATTACGAAAGATTTCCATCAATATATGATAAATTACATCTAAAAATGCCTATAAAAGAAGGCAAAATGTAGTAAGGATTTATTTAGCCAATGAGCGGCGGTGTAAGTCTGTCAGTTTAACCCACTCATAATTGGAGAAACTAATATTCTTAAAAGGTACATTTATTTACAAGATCTAAATCTATCTCTATTGCATCTACCTCTAGTACTAATAAAAGAATCGATAACGATGATGAAATAATAAATGAAAACTTTGAAAAGTCTATTGATAATTGAAAAATCCCAAAATTTGGAAAAAGTTTATCAATAATCAAATTTTAATTTATTTCATAAAAATGTATTATACTATTAAAACAGAGAAACGTGATATTCCTCTATTAAATCCCTTTAAAACTATCCACCGATTAACTCAGAACTCAGTAAACAAACATAAAGAGAAAATTTTCAAATATATTGATATAGGATTAGTCCAAGTAGAAGTAAACTCCCTCACTAAGGATTAAACACTTCAATATTAATGGTATTAATAAATGGTAGGTTCAATAACTTTCATGATTCACTCCTAAGTTCAATAGAGTCTAATTGCATCGACCCCATTTCCTTTGATTGTTATCCAAACTTAACAATATCTCTTAAATGCTTTGGTATTGCAAATAAAGACTTATAATTACAAAATGAACATTGGATCAATCCACCAAGCATTAACATATAAAATATGTTAAAAAGTTATGAATACAACTTTTGCCTCCAAATCCTTAATATATAGTAAAAAAAGTATAACCGTATTTTTACAAACTAATTTTACAACAAATGTCAAAATATAACATATTAAATATGATACAACAAATGACCATATATATCTAGTTGCTAATCCTTATAGAATGCAACTTGGAATCTATGAACATGCTATTGTTGAATTATTGATAGCCAAAATTTCAATTTCTTTGCAAATCATAGACGTTATCCATTCTTGATGATGTTGCCTTCTAATTTAAGTCAATTTCCACCATAATCCTGCCTCCTACAAAAGGCTTTAGCTTTTACGCACAATGTCGCAGCTATTGCCATGTGGATGGTGTGGGTAAGTAATTGATTAAACATACTGTTTAGGCTCAAGTTACATTGAAAAAAAACACGTGAATAAGCTAACTAGTGACTGTTAATGAGATGCTAAGCTTCTCTAGACATCATAAGCCACGTCAAGAAGAGGGCATCTATTATCATCATTTGTCGCCATGACATGACAGAAAGTATACAGGGCAAGTTTAGCTATGAGTTATGCATATATTTATTATAATATGCATGTGCACGTGCTTGTGTTCCCAACTAGTCGTTGATGGGCCTATAAGGAATAATGATGTATCAAGGTCTTCTTGAAAGGGACGCTTTTGGAAAAGCGTAAATTGAATTTAGCATAAATGTTTGAAAATACAAAAAATAGATGGGTTTAATATATGAATGTAATTAAAATTTATTTCTTTTATAAATTAAACTTATTCCTCTAAATATAGGAATTCAATTATATTGAAGCTTGAGGCAGATACCTTTGAATAAAAAATTGTTATTTGCTATGAGCTTATACTTAAACATTTATCAAAGTTTATATATTTATTAACGATTTTTATTGTGTATAATTTTTTGCCTTGTATTTCTTATCAAGAATCACTCGATGTCATTTAAAGGTAGCGCCTTGCTCTTTTGCTCTTTTATTCTTTAGACTACTTCACTTCTCACTCTCTTGTGCTTCACTTGATTGGATTCCAAAGACTATTAATTAAAATATTATTAATAATTAATTAACTATAATATTATTAATTAAAATATAATTCAATTAATTAATTACAACATTTTAATTAAAAATCAATATATTGTAATTAATCAATTACAACATAAGTAATTAAAATATGATTAATTAATTAACTAAAATATAATAAATTTTTATTTCTCAATATTTTTTACAAATCAACTACTATTAATGGTAATAGTAATCATTCATTCCTCTTAACCAAACATCATAATTATAATAATAATATTCGTTCTCGTTTCTCATTATATTCATTATCATTCCAAACAGTATAATTGAATTCATTTATAATATTACTGAGTTTATTCCAAACAGTATAAATTGAATTCAGTTCAATCTCATTAATGTAATTGAATCCAATTCGTTAATGAATTCAATTAAAAAGTTTCCAAATAGCCTGTTAGTATTTCAATTTCACATATATATTATATTTTATTAATAATATTTTACTAATCATAAATATAGAATCATAAGATAGATTAGTAATTGTTAAAATTTAAAGATAAACTTAAATTACAAAGGTTTTAATTAAAAATTAATCTCATAAGAGGGGTAATGTAATTAATCACATAGTTTAAATGTGACTGGTCAACTTAGGAAATTTAAATCATTTTTAACTCTCCTAAAAAAATTTATTAGATAAGAAATATTACAAATTAACATATTTTACGGTTTTTCTCATCTATTTAAATAATGTATTTCTCTTTCTTATATAGAACAATATGTATAACCCCCCATTATTCATAATTAAACTCTTCTCTCCACAATTTCAATTCCTACCTTAACACAGTAAACCAAAATACGTGCGTTTGTGTATGGTACGTATATAGAAAGCTTAGTGTAGCCATCTATAGTAGCTTTTGGGCAGCAAGCAAAAGTGTCGAACGAGATTAACAACAGATTATTGCATGATTGATTTCTAATAATATATGCGTGACTGCCAAATATAAAATCTTGATGATTGATGAAGAAAGAAATTAGTATCTTATCATTAATTTAAAGGCGAGTGGGTTTAGTTAGCTTCTCAAAGGAATCCCATCTCAGCTGGCAACTACTTGAGACAAATGTATGGTTAGTGGCCATAACTTGCTGCTGAGCACTGTATGTATGGCTGGTTGGCCGTATTATACTATTCTAGGCCACATCCACTTCTACCTAAAGCAACACACTCACATACTGAGGCAACGGAGCAGTTATATACATATAAACGTACGTGTACAAAGAGATAAAGAAGATACAGATTATTCTATGCTGCTTGTAATCATTGAATTGAAGACAGAAAGATTCACCATCACCCTTACATGTAACTGAGGTAACTAATAAAATAGCTAAATGACTAATCGTTCCTAGAATTAGTGTTAATCGAAAGCACAAACAGCTAAAATGACAGCTGCGGCATCAAATTAAATAAATAGATATACAGGGCAAAGCAAAGTAGTATAAGAAGTAAGAACAGACAAAACAGCACTAATGCTGCCATGGTTGACTTTAAATAATCAACAATTATGTAGTTTAAGAATGCATTATGAGATATAAAGCATCCATTCACAAGGTGTTTATTTTCAACACTTGTAATCAATAGCATTCAAGATATGTTTTTTTTTTGTATCTAATTAATTCAAGTGTGAATAGTTACGACATAATTGCTAGTTAGAGGTGTCGGAAGCTTCATAGTTATAAGGACGAAAAGACACGGCTTTCACGCATGTCAGACATGGTTGTTCTAATCATGGTGAAGGCCAAAGGTTCTTTGCATAAAGTCCAAGATGTTCTACACAGACACCAACCGTTAAATATTGGAGAAAGTTTTAACATATGCCGTTGCATACCTACATAGGTACGTATATGCAATAGACGAGAGACGGATACTTTCAGTCGAAATCATGTCAACCTGAAACAAAAGGAAGAAAGGTTAATATTCTAGTCTAGGAAAGAGCCAATTAGCAGAGAACTCATCAATTTTTGGAAGAACCTTAATATGTATATGTAGCTGGTGTTGCCGTCAATGTTATTTCAGTTTACTAAATTTCGTAGACTTTCGAGCATTTCTTACATTCAAGAAAATTTAGCTTTCTCAGAAATGATGAGCAATTTGGAAGCAGGAATCTTGAGGTGGACTTTGGTTAGAATTAGGCCTACTGCTAAACTAAACTACAAAGTTCAAAAGTCGGCCTACGTTTTCACCACTTATCACATGTTGCCTCAGCACGGGAATCACCGTCACTCCTCCTCCTCCATTTCACAAGTTTAACAGAGGAAAGGACAATTAATATCTGCTGACAATAGCCCCCACTAGTTTCTGTCATTCGCTTTAGTGCTCTCACATTTTAGTATTTTACTCAAAACACCCCCATGGAATCCACAGACGTAAGAAACCAGCATCAGTAGCATCAGAGCCGTCCGTGGCCGATGGAACCCACCTTACGTATGCTGACATGGAATTTGAATTGATCATAGTACATATAAAGTATGCAACCACACCCTCTTCGGAATCAATCGCCTTCCTGTTTAGGCATTTCCCCCATCCCTCCTCCTATTAATTTGATTCCGCACCAAACCATTCTGTTCTGAACTTCCTTCCCTGTCTCCTTTATGTCTCACAGATAGTCATTTTCTAGGCTAAGAAGCATTTCAAAGGCCTTACTTTTGCTGACCCGACTTACAAAATTTCCCACTTTTGGCAAAGTTACATAGGCCACCATTGCGTTGCAGGTTTGCTGTACTACACATGGGAAGGCACTCCTGTTGTTACAAGCAGAAGTTGAGAAAAGGGTTGTGGTCTCCCGAGGAAGATGAGAAGCTTTTGAATTACATTACCAATCATGGCCATGGTTGTTGGAGTACTGTCCCAAAACTAGCAGGTATGTGTAGTATCCATCATTTGGTCACGTACTAATTTGAAGCACAAATTAAAAGGTTATGGGGAGGATGGATTATTTAAAAGATGCTAAGTAATCAGTTAAGATATAATCTTGTGTTTTGTGTTTCTTTACGCATGACACGAGCAGGTTTACAAAGGTGTGGAAAGAGCTGTAGATTAAGATGGATTAACTACTTAAGACCAGATTTGAAGAGAGGTGCTTTTTCTCAGCAAGAAGAGAACTTGATTATTGAACTCCATGCAGTTCTTGGCAACAGGTGATGCATAAGGGAACTCTTAATGATTAAGTAGACGCTGGTTTTTATCTTGATAGAATTTGCTTTTCAACGAGTGTCTTGATTATGTCATTAGATGGTCTCAAATCGCTGCACAGTTACCAGGAAGAACAGACAATGAGATCAAGAATTTGTGGAATTCTTGCATAAAGAAGAAGTTAAGGCAGAGAGGAATTGACCCCATCACGCACAAACCTCTATCCGAGGTTGAGAAAGACGAAGAGACACAGCCTCATGAAGAGATCAAAACCTGTGAGAAAACCCCCTCTCCTGTGGCCAATATGTGTGTCATTGACGCAGCAAACTCGAAACCCTCCGTGGTTTCTTCCACCAGCAAGAACACTTTTAACAGCCACGACGAAAACTACAGCTTGACAACTACTCCGGCAACCCAAGATAAGTTTGTTGACAACTATGAGTCCAATAACAACAGCAATTCTAGGCCATCAGATATTTTAGGGTATCCTCCTTTCCATAAGTTGCATTACAGAAGTCCAAATACAAGCCTGTGCTTCGGTTCATATTCTTTTGATCATGATTTTTATCCGACCATGACACCAAATACTGATCTTTCATCAATGTCAAACTCATCACTCTTGCAAGCCTTAATCCGAGTGAAACCTTCTGTAGGCCTTCCTGTGTCCCACAATAATCCTTGTATAAGCTCGTCATCATGTGATGTCAACGGGGAGGTCCAGAACTGGGAAGCTGCCAACAGTAGCAACGGAAGCAGTAGCAGTAGCGCTGAATTGCAAAGCAACATTAATAGTTCCCTTCTTGAGACCATCAACTTCTCATCATGGGGGCTGACATCTGGTCATCAGGAGGTTCATCTTATCCGTCCACTTGAAACCGATCCAAATGACATGAAATGGCCTGAATATCTCAATAACCCATTCGTCCCGGGATTTACATTACAGAACCAAACATCTCAACAGATGGTCAAAGCAGAAACCCAGCTGGCAGCAGGACCAGGGATCAACCTTGCTCACAGTAACAGCCACGGGGATCTACAGTAAAGCTGAGCTGCGTTAGTTAGCATATGCATGCGGAGTGTTGATTAAAATTGTAGGATATTTCTTCAGCGACTACAGGTGTGAGCTTTATATTGTATTTATTCTATTCAGATACTTGTAAATGGTGTTGATACCATTTGTTGCTAAACTTAAATGTGTCATTTGTTCCTTGGATGCAATTTCCCTTCTCAATAAAGGTTATTTATTGTGCAAGCTTCCAGTGCTTAGTTTGAGAATTTAATAGGTAACAGGATTGGTTGTACATTTAAACTGTGTAAATATACAGTATTTGAAAGATTGTAACGTTTGTCCAAGTAGTTTCAATCTGTGGTCTGGTAATGGAAGAAACTGAAGGGACCAATGTTATTAAATGGGTGGCTGTAACTGTCTCCCTAAAGATGGGGATGGCTTTCAGGACTTCAGTCATTTTAACTCTAGTTCTGAGAGAGAATAGATGAAGATAGAAATTATGTAATTTCTCTTAGTGATCGTTATTAATTTAAGTGATGTGGATTGATAGATGAACAATTTAACTAATTTTTGGGATACTTGGTTTTTTTAAAAAAAAAACTTCAAGACTACCATCCGCTTTGCCATATCCACAAAAAGATCATGCTGTCCATTATTTATGACTTGTTGTCGTCTGTATTTAAAAATAAACGTTACTCCCAAAAATTTATATAATAGCGATAGTAAGAATCGATCCAGCTGAGAGTGACTGGTCAAGATTTTTGCTTTTGAACAATGACAAATAAGGGAGATTTGGTTGTATTAAAATCAAATATAACTAACAAATAACATGACAAGGACAATGATAAGCAAACATCGGTCTAAGCCACGTCGACTTTGAAAATTGCACATCGGTTGTCGGTATAAGAATAAATCGATTCATATTTCGAATATTCACTGTTAAAATTAATTACTATATCCTTAATTATAGTTAATTAGAAAGTGATGCAATCCAGTTGGTCTTAACTACAAAACAATCTAGGTCAAGTGCATGAAGATTTATTTTAATGGTAACTTTCACTACAAAACAAATTGGTTTTAGTGATTGAAATTACCAACAGAAAGAGTTGTCGAAGAAATGGCCGTAGATATAGTGACGAAATTTTGTAATTCCCTAAAGAAATTTAGGGACCGTAAGTTTTTTGTCTGTATTTTGTCGGTAAATTTACCAACGAAATTACAATATTCTATCAGTAACTTTTACCTATGGACAAGCAATGTATGTCGCCAAATTTCCCTGCAGAAAATATAATTCCATCGTAATTATGTCGGAAAATTTACCTATGATAATTTCAACTACCATTTCTCACCTCCTTCATAAGTTTTCTATTGATAATTTTTTGATTTTTTCTACATTTAATTTCTCTAAATATTAAGTTGATTGATAATATAAAGTAAAAATTATCCTAATTGTTAATATATAATAAAAATTTTAATGTAAAATAATAAGTATCTTGAAAATAACTATAAATTAAGAATTCATACAAAATTACTTAATAG
>JANIPM010000007.1:33502902-33519636 GCA_027478405.1 Erythroxylum cassinoides
GAATAAATAAAGAAATCAATCTTATTTTAAATTCTTTAATTTTATTTAATCTTTAATTAATTTTATGATGGATTAATATCTGTTAAACTAAACTAATTTAATTGCTGATAACAATCTTTTGGGTAGTGAAATTCTATAGATGATACCCCTTCACACGTTTAGCATACCTAAGAAAATGCATCTTCTGAATTTTGGATCCAACTTTGTAGTTTCTTGAGCATTGAACAACACATAGGCCGGACTTTCAAATATATGAAGGTTGGAGTAATCCACAGGTTTACTACTCTATATCTTCATTGGTGTCTTCAACTCAATTGTAGTTGATAGAGCTCGATTCACCACATAACAGGTGGTATTGTCTGCTTCTGCCTAGAATTTCTTATCTAAGCTTGCAGTTCTCAACATCACTTTTGTTCTTTCCAACAGAGTTTTATTCATCTACTCTGCTATTCTATTTTTGATAAGGAGTATATGTCGTCGTGAACTGCCTTTTGATGCCTTCTAACTTGTAGAATTCATCAAATTCTTTCCTAGTATATTCACCTCCATTATCTGAACGCAAACATTTGATCTTCTTATCAGATTCGAGTTCTACCTGCGCTTTGTAAAATTTGAAAGTTAGAAACACATCTACCTTCCTCTTGATAGGAAACACCAAGCATCTCCTCGAATAATCATCAATAAATGATACAAAGAAATTTGTTCCTTCGAGGGACATAACTAGTGCTTGCCATACATCAAAGTTAATCAATTCTGAAATTTCTTTGCTTTTGAACTTTGATGTGTTGAACTTCAATTGATGGTGCTTACTCACAAAGCAATGCTCACAGAAGGGTAGTGATACCTTTGTGAGAACTGGAAGTATATTCTTCTCTGCAAGTATCTTCATTCCTTGTTTAAACATATGTCTAAGCTTTTTATGCCACTTCATTATAGATTTGTCATCTAGACTAGTCACTGCAACAGATGTCTCTCTTTCTTACAAAGTTACTCCCTTCAGCATGTACATAATTGCAATAATCTTCTTTGCTTTTATAAATACTAACGCTCCTTTAATCACTTTCATGATCTTGTTTTGAATCTCAAATCTAAAACCGAGATCATCCAGTTGTCCTACAGATAACAAATTCTTATTTAGGTCCTCCACATGTTGCACTTTTTCAATAGTCTGAGTTGTCCCATCATAAATCTTTAACTTGATGGTGCCTATATCGACGATCTTCAAAGCTTGATCATTACAACTATACACAAATCCCCTAGAGATAGATTCATACTGATGTAACCATTATCTTCGAGAGGTAATATGAAAAGTAGCTACTAAATCGAGAAACCATACATTAACAAATCTTCTCTTACCTCCAATAGTTGTTGTTGCTTCACAGACCATTGTACCTCCATCATATGAAGTATTTGCTGCATTTCCTTGAGGAATAGATTCTTTCTTATTCAGATGCCAACAATTCTTCTTTAGGTGCCCTTTTTTGCCATAATTGTAGCACTTGAAATTCTTTTTACTCCTGGATTTTGATCTACCATGACTATGACCACCATTTGGGCCACGTTCTATTGATCTTCCTCTCGTCATTGTCAAGGCCTCCGCTTGTTACGAATTTGCCAATCTGTCTTCCTTATTTTTGTGCCGATTCTATTCTTCTAGAATAGTAGCTGCAATATTGTTGAAGATTAGATTGTCTGTATTGTTTGTTAAATTGATGACTAGTTGATCATACGAATCTGTTAGACTTTAGAGTAGAAGTTTTGCACGTTCACTTATCTCTATTGTGTGTTCCAATGATGTGAGTTGCGAAAATAAAGTATTTAAAGTATTTAAGTGCTTTGTCACCGAAGTAGATTCCACTATACGTAAAGTGTAAAGTTTCATTTTCAGAAAAATTTTATTGTGGAGTAATTTGGCCTCGTATAATTTTGTGAAGTGATCTCATATTTCCTTTGCACTCTCCTTTTCCTGTAAGCTGGATAATACTCCATAAGCTAAAGCTAAGTGAAAATTAGCTACAACATTCCCATCCATATTGTTCTACTTTTCAATTGTGACCCCAGCTGGCCGTTCACTAATGACCGCTAGACAATTATCTTTCCTCAAGATTACCTTTATCTTCAACTTTCAAAATGAGAAATTATTCCCATTGAACTTCTCAATCTCAAATTTTGCAGCCATTGCTTCTATCACGAACAGAACTTAGCTCCCACTATTTCCATGAATAGTATTGTATGTATGAATAGTACCGTATACGTGAATAGTAATGTACACGTAAATAGTGCCATATGTATGAATAGTGTCGTACATGTGAATAGTACTGTATACTTGAATTACCGTAACTACACAGTATAATGCAGAATTAATTGAATGAACAGGTGTCACCTTTGAGGTTACTATTCATCAACTTTCACTGTGCTCACCGGAACTCCGAACGGATTACGCCAAAAAATTTGTCGTAATTTTCTGACCTCGCTCTGATACGACTTGTTGTGAAAATTGACCGGATTAGAGCAAGTTCGCAGCTAAATAGGATTGAAGGAATAGTAAAGAATACATGGAGTTTACGTGGAAAACTCCCAAATTAGGGTAAAAATCACGGGCAAGGATAGAAGACTTTTACTATTGAAAACTAGAGAATTACAAGGGGAAACTAGACTCACAAAAATATACAAAATATTTTTGTCTCTCTCTTTCTTTCTCTCTCTCTCACACCTCACTTCTCTCTATTTTCCTCTTCTGTTTGCTACTACTTCTCCTCTTCATCTCCTACCTATTTATAGGCAGGAGAGCATGTGTTAGGCAGCCAACAAATGTTGGCTTGCCTTGGCTGTGTTAGGCAGCCAACAATTGTTGACTGCCAAGGTTGCTGCCAACAATTGTTGACAGCAGCCACATAAGCTAAGGTTGACACTTAACTAATGCTCTTCCTCTAAACCTACCTTCTTTCTTTTTGGTGTTCAGTGGCCGTATTTCCTCCGATAGACCTATTAGGATGTTTCTCTTTTGTGCATAATATGTATTGCTCTCAATACCAACATTTTCTACATTTTAAAGATCTGTTTAGGTATTCTATAGACAATTTAGCTTTCCTTTAGGTTGTTGCACCTTCTAGCCCTTTCTTAAACATCATTGTAGGCATGCACCCCACTAATTTGCAAGGATTTTATATAAGGACTGATGTCTTTTCAACTTTTCTTGAAAGTATTATCTATAATAAAGGTATTAAGACTGGGAATTTGCGAACCAACTCATGTAATTTCGAAGGATCTCACCTAAATTTTGCATTATTGTAAACAAAGTTATATAGTCTTAAGGTGTGCATCAATTGTTGGAAAAATGAGTATCAAATCAAATTTTCATTTGTCTAAAGGTTTCTATTGAGCATGTGAGGAGAGTTCAATATCAATCTCTTATCATGCCTTTTACTATACATGAGAAAATGTGACCTCATTCTCGGGAATAATGATCACTATTATATTGACTTATGGTCTACAAGATTATGACACTTATCTTTATATTATGCAAATTTAAAGATTTGTAGCTTATTCAGCTTATATCTTTAAGTATATTTTCGTTACTGTCACATATTATATAGATCCAAAGATAATATAAGATAAATCATATTAAAATTATTGTTAATGACGTATCTATTGGATTATGTCTTATAGCTAAATCAGTTAGTTTGTATATTTATAATGTTTCTAGTTATTGCTTTATTAGGCCAAAACATTAATATAAAGGAAAGTCTGTAATGTTTTATCTTATCAAGAAATTAGTCAAACTTGTAGAATAAAGTATATAGATATTTAAATAAATGCGTATGATCTTATTAGACAACAAGTTTACAAAACTAATCCAATATAAAATTTTTTATATGAAATATTAGTTACATGTCTATAGTCATGCTTAATGCGATGATTGTACAAATGATCATTTAACTTTAAATCTCTAAAGCATCTCATTTAAAAATTATTATATTTAAATACTACTTAAGACTTATCATAGTCAAAGGTATCTCAATTGATAGTTATTAAATTTGTCACCTAAAGTAATTAGGGAAAATGTTCAATAGTTTTTGATTATTATTAATTTGAAAGTCATTGATCAAGAAGGACTGACACTCTGAAATTAAATTTCAAATGTTTTTAAAAGAATCAAATACTAACACATAACTAATATGATTAGAAGGAAATATAGTAGATATTAGTTTCATACTCTATGTCTACTCTAAACATTATGCTGAAATGATTAAATTGAATAGAAAAATTATGTATAAAAAGACTAGCTAAAATAACTTTGATATTTCTAATATTTAGATGTTCGTCACAGATGCTAATATTAATTTATGGGCATAAAATATTTAATTAGAGATTTAAAATTAAAAAAGTTAATTTATATATTCGTTGCTAATATATTTAAGTACTTAATTCATCACGTTTAAGGAATTATTAAAGAGAGAAAGTGCAACTTAAATAAGCTAGACTTCATCGTAATGTTTGAGGAATTTTATGGTCAAACTAAGATATTTAATTAAAAGGGACAAATATTAGATATTAAATTTTATTATGATTAATTAATAGTATCTAATTAAAGGTAACACTAGTTTTAATTAAATGTAGTGCATCGGAATGGTAATGAGAAATAGTTTTAGCTAGCTGTTTGTATCGGTTTTATGACACACCCAAATGATTGGAGTACAGGACAACAGGAGTGCGCGCTTTTTTTGTTTCTTTAATTAGGCGGGAAGGATACGAGTCTACTGTCAATTAAAATCTTACTATTCTCTTCCCTAAAACCCTAAAAACGAGAAAACCCTAAGCAGTTCTAAAATCTAGCTTTTTGATCATTTCCACTCTATTCTTATTCTCTTCCTCAGCTAATCGAAGCCAAAAACAGACCATCTGGGCGAAATGGGTATTAAGGTTTGTTTTGAAATTCAACAATTTCACGTTTGGAAATCTTGTTTTCAGTCGATTTATAATGGTTTTTTGACTTCGAAATGTTAATTAATTGCTTAAATTCAATCAATTAGGGTTTAACGCACCTCCTGGCGGATCATGCTCCCAAGTCCATGAAAGAGCAGAAATTTGAGAGCTTCTTTGGCCGGAAGATCGCAATTGACGCCAGCATGAGCATCTACCAGTTCCTCGTCTGTTTTTCACTCTTTTCCTCTCTCTTTTTAAAAACTCCTCCCGTTTGTTTGTTAACAGATTGGATATGATGTGTTCAATGGATATAATAAGTTCATATCGATATAAAAATAGTGTTATCTGAATTATTGAAGCTCAATACTTTTTATTTTTTTGACAATGCTGCCTAGCTCATGTTTATTTTATTGTGGGTGAATGCTTGCAGATTGTTATAGGACGAAGCGGCACTGAAATGTTGACTAATGAAGCTGGTGAAGTCACTAGGTTTTATAACCACTCAACCGATTCTCTCTCTCATTTTTTTCTCTACTTATAAATAACTAATTTCTTCTATACTGAATAACCCTCCTTTATTATACAGTTTATGTATCTTTTTTTGGCGACATTTTGTTTAACTTGTTGGTTAATTGTTCTCTTCTTGATCCTCTGCTCACGTAGTCATTTGCAAGGCATGTTTACTCGGACAATTAGGCTTCTTGAAGCTGGAATAAAGCCTGTGTAATGTATTTTTTTATCGTTTTTTTCTTCTTCTTCATCTTCGAACCTTGGAAAAGCTACGTCTAAAATGATTCTTTTCTTCTGACTATAGCATATCATTCTTGCCTTTTCAGCTATGTGTTTGATGGACAGCCTCCTGATTTGAAGAAGCAAGAGTTGGCAAAGCGGTATTCTGTTATTCAGTGCTACATTTTTTGGTTAATGTTACTGTTTCCTTAATTTCTTTCACCAATCCCATTACTTTGTTAAATTAACAAGTTAGCTCTGAATACATCTTTTTACTTACTGTTTCTGAAAAATATGATGCAGTTATGCAAAGAGGGCAGATGCTTCTGAAGATTTGGTGCAAGCCAGGGAAGTATGTTTCCATTTTCTTGTTTATTAGTCCTGTACTTTCTGATGCAATCGGCCCATGACCAGATTCCATTTGATGACTGCAGACTGGCAGTAAGGAAGACATCGAAAAATTCAGTAAAAGGACAGTAAAGGTAACTCTTTTTTCCTGTTCTCCCAATAGTTCTTATCACCATCAAATAATAATTGAGAATGTTTTCTGTGGCTGCCTATTTGTCTTCTTTTATGAAGTTCTGGAAATTTCTTTAATTTTTATAGGTGACAAAGCAGCACAATGAGGACTGTAAAAAACTTTTGGGACTCATGGGAGTACCTGTGATCCAGGTCAGATTTTTTTTTCTTGAAAAAACTGCCACTGCCTTTTGTTTTTGCTGGATTTTATATATGTTTTTTTAAAAATTCTTATTTCATAAACCGTCATTTTCTCAAATCTTGTATATAGTAATATCAAAACAAAATCATAGTTGGAGTATTTATTTGGTTTTTTCTATAGGCTCCTTCTGAAGCAGAAGCACAATGCGCTGCTCTCTGCAAATTTGGAAAGGTATGTATCTTACTGCTTCGTGATAACTTGGTTACTAGATGTTTCTATTAGAATCAATAATGTTGCCTTGTTGTGACGTTATCTTAATTTCTACGGAGAAAAAATAGTATTCTATCTATTGAATAATGTACATGTACAGATCTTATAGGCAATACAAGATGCTAAAAAAGGAAAAAATCATACAGCTAGTTTTCCTATTTTATGGAGTTGACTAAGTCTATAATTTATGCATAAATTACAACTCATCAATCCTTAAGAATCTGCTATGATTTCTGAGTATCAGCAGTAGATCTTTTCTACACTCTCTCTCAAGCTGGTCTAAAAATGTCTTCCATAGTCAACTTGCCAATCAGCTTCTCAAATAGTTTCTTAGGCCATCCTTTTGTAAGAACACCTATAATCTGTTCACCAGTAGATATATATGTCATACAAATCTGTCCATTCTCTATGTTTTCTTTAATGAAGTGCTTGTCCACCTCGACATGCTTGGTTCTATCATGGAGAACATGATTATGAGCTATTGAGATTGCAGCTTTATTATCGCAATACACCTTTATGGGAGAAGTACTTATGGCCTTCAATTCATCTAAGATCCTTTTAATCCACAACACTTCACAAATTCCATGAGCAATTGATCTAAATTCGGCTTTAGCATTGCTTCTTGCCACCATACTTCTTCCTTTTGCTTCGCCAAGTAACAAGATTACCTCCAACAAAAGTACAATATCCAGATGTTGACCTTCTGTCAATTGTACTTCCTGCCCAATCTGCATTTGGTAGATTAGTATTGTGTTTAGGAAAAAAACATGTTAGGTAGTGGAATAGATGTTTGGAAAAACTGATCTTCATTTCCCATCTCCCCCTGAAGACAATTTTTTTTTTCCAAAAATATGGTTGACTTTCAACAAAAGAGACATCCATACTAACAAAAAAACCTTTTTGTTCGAGGATTATAACATTTATATCCCTTTCTATTTGGTGCACATCCAATAAACACACGTTTTTTTGCCCTAGGATCAACTTTAGATCAAAGTCTGCTAGGTATGTGGACAAATACAATGCACCCAAAAATTTTTAAGGGTAAATCAGAAAAGAGTCTACGTTCTGGATAACAATTTTTAGCAGACTCTAAAGGTGTTGTACATTTTAACATAGGCATCCTATTTATCAAGTAGGATGGTGTTAAAATTGCATCTCCCCATAAGTACTTAGGTACATTCATTGAATACATAATAGCACGTGCAACTTCAAGTAAGTGTTTATTTTTTCCTTTCTGCAATGCCATTTTGTTGAGGAGTGTCAATACAAGTAGATTGATGTTGAATCCCTTTTTCTTTTAAAAAATTCCCCAACAAATGATTGAAATATTATGTTCCATTATCATAACAAATTATCTTTGTTTTTGTTTGAAATTGGTTTTCAACCATATGAAAAAAGTTTTTAAAAACATTTTCTACTTCAAATTTATCATTCATCAAATATGTCCATCACAATCGAGTGTGATCATCTATAAAGTTACAAACCATTTTTTTCTTGAATATGAGGCGATTCTTGAAGGGCCCCATACTGTGAATCCAACTAAATGGTTTTGAGGCACAATATGGTTTTGGATTGTAAGTAGAACGACGACTTTTTGATAAAAGGCAACTTTCACATTTAAAAGATAAACAATCCATGTTTTTAAATAAATCTGGAAACAAGTATTTCAAAAATGAAAAGCTAGGATGTCCTAATCTAAGATGTCAAATCATAATTTTTTCACGAGCAGAAAGAGAACTCATACTGGTACTCAAGCCTTGAGCTTGTTTATTCTTGAGAAGGTTTTTATCAAAGTAATAAAGACCATCCACCATTCTGGCACTGCCCATCATCATCCTCATGTTCAGGTTCTGAAATTCACATTGAGAATTGGAAAAAATTACACGACAATTAAAATCTTTAGATAGTTGACTCACTGATAAGAGATTACAAGCAAAGATTAGGGACATGAAGAACATATTTAAGGGTGATTTTTTCAGATCCTTTCCCTGTAATAGATGGGAATTTTCCTTATGCAATTCTAACCTTTTTATCACTAGAGCAAGGTGAGTACGAAAGAAAAACATGAGAAAGGTTTGTCATGTGGTATGAAGCACCTAAATCAATAATCCAAGGTGAGGAAGTCAAATGGCAGGGAAAAAAAACGTTAGATTCTCTACCTGTTTAAGCCAGAGAAACACTAGGAATACCAGAAAGGGAATTGGTCTTTAGCAGCCTAAGAAGATGATCCATCTGTTCTTTACTAAAGGGACTTGAATCAGCCTCATTTGCACGAGCAATTCCAGACTTTTTACTCTTCCAGTTGGCAGGTTTGCCATGAATTCTCCAGCAAGTCTCACATGTAGGGCGGGGTTTATTGTAGAAATCACACCATACCCGTGGCTTGTCCTCTGCTCTATGCTGGTTGTTGGTTGTTTCATGCGTGTGGGTTGTTCTGCTTGCATTTGCATCTGCTACAACCAGGGCAGAATTTTCAATTGATGCCCCGAACTCCTTTCTACATTCAGCCCAGCAAGAAATTTGTAGATGTGATCGTCTTCTACCATTTTCTTGTGGTGGTTGTAATCATCCGAAGATTTCGATTCATAGTCATTGAAAACATCTAGATCCTACTGTAATCTTTTCAGGATATTGAAGTATTTGGTGACATTGTCTCCCCCTTGTCTAATTTCCCTGAGTTTTAGGTTCAATTCATACACCTGAGATTGATTACCAAGGTCTGAATACATGTGGTGAATTTTATCCCAGAGTTCTTTGGCAGTTGAATAACACATATAATTTGAAGCAATATCTTCATCCATGGAATTAACAAGTCACACCATAACCATGGAATTTTCTGCATCCCAAGTAGCAAAGGATGGGTCCTTCACATGTGATGCCTTATTATCACCAGTCAAATACCCAATCTTTCATCTCCCACGAATATATTCCACATTGATTGGGATTAGTGCAGGAAATTGTCTCCATTGGGACGTATGGTGGTTATCTGGATAGAATGGGAGTCAGCGGTGAGGCTACAATTTTTAGCAACCCTAGAGGAAATAGGGGTTGGTTCAGAAGTAACTTCTAACATTGTGAGGGGCTAGGGTTTCAATCTTTCCACGGAATAAGTCCTGGAAGAATTTTTTTTCGTGAAGGGGATATGGAGAAAAAATACTATTCTATATATTGAATAATGTACATGTACAGATCTTATAGGCAGTACAAGATGCTAAAAAAGGAAAAAATCATACAACTAATTTTCCTATTTTATGGAGTTGACTAAGCCTATAATTTATGCATAAATTACAAGTCATCAATCCTTAAGAATCTGCCCTGATTTATAAGTATCAGCAGTAGATCTTTTCTAAAATTTCACATGTTATGAGATTCCATGCTAATGATTTGGCTAATGTTTATGTTACAGGTTTATGCAGTGGCTTCTGAAGACATGGATTCCTTAACCTTTGGGGCACCTAGATTTTTGCGCCATCTGATGGACCCTAGTTCTAGAAAAGTTCCAATCATGGAATTTGAAATAACAAAGGTGCCCAGAAAAGTTAATATTAATATAGTTGCTTTGTTCATTTAGTTAGCATTATATGAACAGGGGATTTTCTATTTTCAGATTTTAGAGGAGTTAAACCTTAGCATGGATCAATTCATTGACTTGTGCATTCTTTCTGGATGTGATTATTGTGATAGCATTCGAGGTATGAGGAATTTCTATTCACTTAAATAAAGCTTGTAAACAGCTCTTTGGTAAATTTTTCCTGGTTCTGTCATCACTTATTATCTCCAACTGTGCTACAGGAATTGGAGGACTAACTGCTTTAAAGCTCATCCGTCAACATGGCTCAATAGAGAGTATACTGGAGAATATAAATAGAGAAAGGTGATCTCTTCCGTGATGTTTTATATACTTTTTTTGCTTCAATGTATATTTTAGACTTAGAAAATAGCAAGTAGTCTAGATACAATTATGTGATTCTGATGTTGTGTTACTGAAGTTGTATGCAGAACCATGTCTGAAATAATTTGTTACCTATTGATTTAAAAGTATTCCCATACAACCACTGTGATCTTCTTGGTCTATCCTAGTGTTGTTGTAAAAACGTCGATATATATTCAGAAGTTATTATTAACATATGCTGCAGTTCTTATATAGAGCTAGGGTACATAGTTATGGGAGTCTTCCTAATTATTTGGAAATATCCCTAATATAGCTAGATATTACAGCTAAGGACAATCTCTAAGGATAATCCCTTAATTAAGGGAATATCTACTATTACGGGATTCTCTACACTCCCCCTCAAGTTGGTGCAAAGATGTCTATCATGCCCAACTTGCTGATTTGCTCTTCAAATGGTTGTCTGAACAGCCCTTTTGTGAAGACATATGCTCTCTGTTCTTTAGTAGGAACAAATGGGATCCATATGCTTCCATCTTTCATTTTTTCCTTGATAAAGTGCTTATCAACCTCTATATGCTTTGTCCTTTTGTGAAGTACTGGATTGTGTGCAATATTAATAGCTGCCTTATTGTCACAATATAACTTCATAGGAGGCTTAACTTCCAAATGTAACTCAGACATAACTCTTCAGAGCCATAAGACTTCACACACTCCTTGAGCTATAGTTCTGTACTCAGCTTCCACACTACTCCTAGCTACTACATTTTGCTTTTTACTCCTCCATGTTACCATATTCCCCCATAGATAGGTGCAGTAGCCTGATGTTGACCTTCTGTTAGTGATTGAGCCAGTATAGTTTGCATCCGTGTAGACTTCTATGCTTCTTTCTTCCTTCTTCTCAAAGAACGATCCCTTACTAGGACATCCCTTTAGATACTTCAAAATTCTTATAACAGCCTCCAAGTGTTCTTCATATGGCGAGTGCATAAATTGACTTACTAAGCTCACGACAAATGCTATATCTAGTTTGGTGTGAGATAAGTAAATTAGTTTCTCAACAAGTCTTTGGTACCTTTTCTTGTTTACTGGAACACCATTTTTGAGCTGTCCAAGTTTATTTCCTGGTTCCACTGGTGTATCACTCGGTTTACAGTCACTTAAACCTGTCTGTTATAATAAATCCAGAGTATACTTTCTTTGAGTCACCACAATTTCCTTCTTCGATCGGGCTACTTCCATGCCAAGAAAATATCTAAGCTGCCCCAAGTTTTTTCCTTCAAATTCCTTCCCGAGCTGAGCTTGTAATTTCTCTATCTCCACTTGATCACTCCTAGTAATTATGATATCATCCACATACACTATTAGGACAACGATTTTACCTTCCCATCCCTTTTAGTAAACAAGGTATGATTTGACTCTCCTTGGGAATACCCCTTGTTACAAATTTGGTGAATTTGTCAAACCAGGCTCTTGGGGATTGTTTTAGTCCATACAGGGACCTTCTAAGTTTGCACACCTTGTCTCCAAAGCTTTTCTCAAACCCAGGAGGTGGCTCCATTTACACTTTCTCTTCCAAATCACCATTCAAGAAAGCATTTTTTACATCCAGTTGGATTAGAGGCCAGTCTAAGCGTGCAGCCACTGATAATAGGACCCTGACAGTGTTCAACTTTGCCACTGGAGTGACTGTCTCAGTATAGTCCACCCCAAATGTTTGAGTGTAACCTTTTGCCACCAATTGAGCTTTAAATCTTTGTATTGACCCATCTGTATTGTATTTAATGGTAAATATCCACAGGCATCCAACCAATTTTTTTTTCTCTTGGTAGATCTATTCTCTTCCACATGCCATTTTTTTCCAGGGCCTTTCACTCTTCCAAAATCGCTTCCTTCCACTCAGGAACAGCTAAAGCATCATGTGTATTGTTTGGAATTTCTGCGCTGGTTAGTGTCGAAATAAAGGTAGAAAAAATTGGAGACAATTTTGCGTTAGAGACAAAGTTAGAAGTAGGGTATTGTGTGCATGATCTTTTCCCTTTTGTCATTGCAATAGGAAGAAAAATATCACCAGGGAGGTCATTTGAGTTACCTGGTTGGGTACTATTGATTTCAGTCTCGGATTGTGAGATATCAGGACTTAGATTCGGAGATGATAATTGGGTTGTAGCAAAGATTACTTCCCTTGCTCCCTTGCTATATATTGCACTGTGAAGTGTTCTTTACTTTTCACTTCTTGCTTCCTTCTCAACCTTGTCTTCTTCTTGATTTTTTTCCTCCCCCTGACTAGTAAACTTTTCTACTGTTGATCCTTCTAAGTTCAATATCTCAGTTTTTTTCCCACTAGACCTCTGATCTTCCTTATTAAAATACTCGCCCTTACGATGAGTGTGACTATCTTATGTTTTACCATCAAAAAATGTAACATCCATAGAGGTAAAAAATTTATGAGATGTTGGATCAAAACACCTATATCCAACAAAAATACATTTGATAGCTTTAGGATCTAGTTTGGATTTCTTGGGATCATGGTTATAGACAAACACAGTGCTTCCAAATATTTTCAGAGGGACAAGTGGATTCGGTTTTGTGTGAAGGAAGAAAGAAGAGAAGATTTGTAACTAGGTTTAGAATTTTAAGGTTTTGAAGGGAAGTCTTTGATCAAAAAATGAGGAGTGAGAACTACTTCTCCTTATAGATATTTCGGGACATGTGTTTGAAAGCTAATGGCTTTAGCTACCTCTAAAAGATGTTTGTTTTTTCGTTCAAAAATTCCATTCTGTTGTGGGGTGTAATTGCAGGAGGTTTGGTGGATAATCCCTTTGCTATCTAGGAAATTTCTTAAGGTCAAGTTCACATACTCCTTCCCATTGTCACTTCTTAACATTCTAATCTCCTTTTGAAATTGAGTTTTTACTTGGCATAAACTTCCGATTTATCTCCCAAAAGAAACACCCAAATGACCCTAGAGCAGTCATCAATAAAAAGTGAGGAACCACCGCTTTCCATTAGGTGTTTGAGTTCTAAAGGGACCCCATAAATCACTGTGTATTAACATAAATGGCTTTCGACATTATGAAGTTTAGCTAATTCATAACATTCACATTGAAATCTACCACTTTTATTGATAGATAAATAAGGTAACACACACTTTAGGTATTGTAAACTAGGATGTCCTAACCTATAATGCCACATCATTATTTCTTCCTCCTTTTTATTGACAGTAATGTGACAGCTCCCTTCTTCATGTTCCTTGCCTTCTTCTTGTAAGATATATAAGTCTCCAGTAGCCTTAACAACCCCAATCATCCTTCCCGATTCCAAATCCTGAAATATACAACGAGTTGACCAAAAATTAGCTTTGCAATTCATATCTTTGGTTAGCTTGCTAACAGAAACAAGGCTATGAAAGATTTGGAATGTGAAGAACATTGTTTAGTTTTAAGGTTTTTGAAATAGGGACTATCCTTTTTCCTGCTACTGAAGCTAGGGAACCATCTGCAATTCGAATTTTCTGATTTCCTACATAAGGTGAGTAAGAGGAAAAAATTTTGGAGCAACCATTTATGTGATCAGTGGCTCTAGAATCAACTATCCAAGAGTAGGAGGGTATAGAACAAACAAAGGCTTTTGGAAGGATTATACCTAATTGGACTACAGAACAAGAGGGTTTTTTGGAATTCTCATCTGGAAGGAATGTGTATAGATGATCAAGTTGTTCCTTTGTGAAAGGAAAGGTCTTGGATGAGTTGGAGGTGTCCTGGTCATAACTGGGTTGATTCCCAGCTTGTAAAGCTTTCCCTTCTATTGCTCCACTAGCCCATTTTTTCTTCCAGTTTGCTAGTTTACCATATATCTTCCACCAGGTATCTCTTGTATGTCACTGTCTTTTGCAAAAATCACACCAAGTTTTCTACTTGTTTTTACCTTTTTCACTCTCATTGTCATTATTATTTGAGACCAATGCTGAACCTTCATTCTAGAATTCTATAATTCCATTTTTTCCTAACATGATACTTTTCCGAGTTTCCTCTCTTCTGATTTCAAAGAAGACTTCTCAGATTGAGGGTAGTGGCCTTCGTCCCAAAATCCAGCCCCTAACTTCATCCAATTCTTCCTTCAAACCAGTTAGAAAAACAATCACTCTTCCCTTGTCAACTTTCTCTCTATTTTGGGTTGCATCTTCTGGATCTTTCCACTTTGTTTCCTCAAATAGATTCAACTCCTGTCATATTATAGTCATCTCATTATAATATGCAGTCTCATCTTACTCTCCTTGCTGCATCTTCCATATTTTTGAATTGAGTTCAAACAACTGAGCATAGTTTTCCAGGTCTGAGTATGTTTCTTTGACTGCTTCCCATACATCTTTGGTTGTTGGGAGAAAAATAAATAGTTTTCCAACCTTTGGTTCCATGGAATTGATAAGTCAGGCTATAACCATGGCATTTTCCAAGCACCACTGGTTGAAATTAGGGTCTTCTAACCTTGGAGTTTGGATTGCTCCTGTTATGTACCCTATTTTTCCTTTTCTAGTAATTACTAGATGGGCTGATTGGGAACATTCTAGGTAATTTCTTCCATTCAGTTTCTAGATTGAAATTTGTAGGGAATTTTCTGGTTGTATACTAACTGAATCAAGTTGATTTCCTAATCCAGAGAAAAGGGTAGAGCTGCTGGTAGTCTCGAGGGATGAAGATCGAGATCCCACCATTACAACCTTGTAATTCATAGAAGAGGGTGAGGCTCTGATACCATTTAAGACTTCTCTGAAGATAATTATTTACATATGCTGCAGTTCTTAGAGCTAGGGTACATAGTTGTGGGAGTCTTCCTAATTTAGGAAGACTTCTTATTTGGAAATATCCCAATTTAGCTAGATATTACAGCTAAGGATAATCTCTAAGGATAATCCCTTAATTAAGGGACTATCTATTATTACGGGATTCTCTACAGATAGAAATAATGATTGGTGGAGATTATAATTATCAAGAAGCTAAAAAAATGATGGAAAATACTATCACTAGAATGTTAAGGGATTAACAACACCAAATTTAAATCAACAATCTTTATGCATACGATTTCCATATGTTAACGTATATTTTAAATTGAAATTGGATTTGATTCACTTACTTCCTATCTTTCGAGGTCTTGTAGGTGAAGATCCATTAAAAAAACTTGAGAGAATTCCATGTTGTTTATTTTGGAATGAATAGATATGTAAGAATAAATTAATCTTAGAGTCCTTTTGTTATTATTGAAAGATAAGGTTAAAATTTGTCTTTGTTATCTTCCTTTTGATCAATGATAGAATGAAATGAAAAGAAAGTTTATAGAGAAATTCTTTCCTAAATAATAAGTTGCCAACATAAGCAAAAACATATATAGGATAAGACAATTATATGAATATTAGAAGAGGTTTAAGGAATTATGTGTTTGCTGCCAACACACAGATTCTTAATCAATAAAGGGCCATTTCATAATATTTTCAGTCTGTCAACAATAATAATATTTCTTAGCTTTGGAATCTGAAACACCAAAACCCGTATGAATATCAAAACCAAATCCAAATCAGGTTATACCTTTTGCAGTAGAAATATGCAGAGGAACTAATAGTGTCGGGAAGAATGCGTCAAATACTACGCCTTTATCAGTATCCACACTCTCGTGAGACTGAAGAACCCCTTCTGATGTGCTAGCACCACTTTCTGAGACCTCTCTCTATCTCTATCTCTAGCATAGGACATATCCTTTTAAGGTTTTTAAGTAGATAAGTCTCTTCTGTCATCAAGTCATGTTGGACCAATGGTGGTTGACAAATTAATTCCACTTATGTTTTGATAATAATAAAATGTATAGAATTGGTTAAGAAATTGTTTCAGGTATTTTGGATTGATATTCAACAAAAGAATTGTGCAAATCAAGATGGGCAAGTGTTTAATCATTGAAGAATCAAGATGGAAGTTTCCTATAAGTGAAAGAGGCTTAAATAAAGAAGATTATAGAAGATTTGAGTGGATATTACCGTTGAAGCTTACATAAGTCGACTAGAACATCATATGTCAACTAATATATGAAGATATGTCAACACAAGTCGACTAACAGCATACAAGTCGACTTATCGTGGACCACAAGTCGACTTACACCTCACAAGTCGACTTATAGAAGAGCGGAGATGCAAGTTTACGTAAAATGTTGTCACAAGTCGACTTATACAACTCGACAAGTCGACTTATGGTCACAAGTCGACTTATACAAC
>JANIPM010000007.1:33519736-33532135 GCA_027478405.1 Erythroxylum cassinoides
ATTTTAAGGTTTTGGAGGGAAGTCTGTTGATAAAAAAATTGGCAGTGAGAATTGCTTCTCCCCATAGTTATTTTGGGACATGTGTTTGAAAGCTGATTGCTCTAGCTACCTCTAAAAGATGTCTGCTTTTGCGTTCAGAAATTTCATTCTGTTGTGAGGTGTAATTGCAGGAGGTTTGGTGGATAATCCCTTTGCTATCTAGGAAATTTTTTAAGGCCAAGTTCACATACTCCTTTCCATTGTCACTTCTTAACATTCTAATCTCCTTTTGAAATTGAGTTTTAACCATGTTATAGAAGGATACTAATGTGGCATAATCTTCTGATTTATCTCCCAAAAGAAACACCCATGTGATCCTAAAGCAGTCATCAATAAAAGTGAGGAACCACCGTTTTCCATTAGGTATTTGAGTTCTAGAGGGACCCCATAAATCGCTGTGTATTAACATAAATGGCTCTGGACATCGGCTGTTTTGAATGGGGTAATGACTTCTATGAAGTTTAGCTAATTCACAACATTCATATTGAAAGTTGGCACTTTTATTGATAGATAAATGAGGTAACGCACACTTTAGGTATTGTAAACTAGGATGTCCTAACCTATAATGTCACATCATTATTTCTTCCTCCTTGTTGATAGTAATGTGACAGCTCCCTTCTTCATGTTCCTTGCCTTCTTGCAAGATATATAAGTCTCCAGTAGACTTAGTGTTGTGGACGTGTTTATAGGCCAAAAATATAGCCGCAAATTACGTTAATTAGGTTGCAAGTTTTGTTTAACTTGCTTAAAAGGTTTTAGGTTTATTATTGGAAACATATTAATAGTTTCCTTATTACTCTAGGAAATCATATTAGTTAGGGTTTTCTTATTTCCTTTTCCTATGTTAACACTGCCTATATAAGGGCTATTTTATGAATAAAGAAGTCAGTCATATTTTATCAAAATAGAGGTTTGGAGCTCTCTCTAATGAGGTCCAAGGTTTTGGTCTCTCTTAGAGCCGAATTTATTTTCTTCTTCTAAAATAGGCAGAAAGAAGAATTCTAACAAGAACAGGGATATAACAGAGTTGCAAGATTACTCTGTACATTGTCCTGTGACTCGATCTATGACTAAAGGTCCTAACAATTTGGTATCAGAGCTAACACCACTCCTTCAAGTTCTCGTGCCACCCTTATCAGTGGTGACGCTGGCATTGTAGTGTTCGCCCGGGGCTAGAAAAGGTCTAGCGCACAGCTAACCCGAGGGTACGTAGGTGGTGACGCCAGTATAGCAGTGTTCGCCTGGGGTTAAAAAAGGTCTAGTGCACAGCCGCCCGCTAGTGCCTGAGCTGCGAAGCGTGGTGGAATGTTGCGATTTAATTGTCCCACATCGGTAATAAAAGAAACTGATGTGGGATTTATAGGCTTATGAGTTCTCCCAACTTTCAAGCTAGCTTTTGGGGTTGGTTCTCTCATAAGACCGGTAACACTTAGCAACCCCAATCATCCTCCTCGAGTCCAAATCCTGAAACATACAATGAGTTGACCAAAAATTAGCTTTGCAATTCATATCTTTGGTTAGCTTGCTAACAAAAACAAGGTTATATGAAAGATTTGGAATGTGGAGAACATTTTTTAGTATTAAGGTATCTGAAATAGGGACTGTCACTTTTCCTACTACCAAAGCTAGGAAACCATCTGCAATTTGAATTTTCTGGTTCCCTGCCCATGGTGAGGAAGAGGAAAAAAATTTGGAGCTACCAGTCATGTGATCGGTGGCTCCAGAGTCAACTATCCAACAGTAGGGGGGTAGAGAACAAACAAAGGCTTTTGGAAGGATTTTACCTGATTGGACCACAAAACAAGAGGGTTTTTGGAATTCTCAGCTGGAAGGAATGTGTACAAATGATCAAGTTGTTCCTTTATGAAAGGAAAGGTCCTGGTCGAGCTTGAGGTGTCCTGGTCGAGCTGGGCTAGTTCCCAGCTTGCAAAGCTTTCCTGTCTCCTGCTCCACTAGCCCATTTTTTCTTCCAGTTTGCTGGTTTACCATGTATCTTCCAGCAGGTATCTCTTGTATGCCACGGTTTTTTGCAAAAATCACACCAAGTTTTCTGCTTGTTTTTACCTTTCTCACCCTCACTGTCACTATTCTTTGAGACCAATGCTGAACTTTCATTCGGGAATTCTATAGTGCCATTTTTTCCCAACATGACACTCTTTTGAGCTTCCTCTATTCTGACTTCGGAGAAGACTTCTCGGATTGAGGGTACTGGCCTTCGTCCCAAAATCTGTCCCCTAACTTCATCCAATTCTTCCTTCAAACCAACCAAAAAAAAACAAACACTCGTCCCCTGTCAACTCTCTCTATATTGGGCTGCATCTTTTGGATCTTTCCACTTTGTTTCCTCAAATAGATCCAACTCTTGCCATATTATAGTCATCTCATTATAATATGCAGTTACATCTTACTCACCTTGTTGCATCTTCTACATTTTTGAATTGAGTTCAAACAGCTGAGAATAGTTTTCCAGGTTTGAGTATGCTTCTTTGACTGCTTCCCATACATCTTTGGCTGTTAGTAGAAAAGTAAAGGGTCTTCCAACCCTTGGTTCCATGGAATTGATAAGCCAAGCTATAACAATGGCATTCTCCAAGCACCACTGGTCGAAGTTGGGGTCTTCTGACCTTGGAGTTTGGATTGCTCCTGTTATGTACCCTATCTTTCCTTTTACAGTAATTATGAGACGGGCTGATTGGGACCTTTCTAGGTCGTTTCTTCCATTCAGCTTCTAGATTGAAATTTGTAGGGAATTTTCTGTTTGTATGCTAACTAAATCAGGTTGATTTCCTGATCCAAAGAAAGGGGTGGAGCTGCTGGTGGTTTCGATGGATGAAGATCGAGATCCCACCATTGCAGCCTTGTAATTCATGGAAGAGCGTGAGGCTCTGATACCATGTAAAAACTTCGATATATATTCAGAAGTTATTATTAACATATGCTGCAGTTCTTATATAGAGCTAGGGTTCATAGTTATGGGAGTCTTCCTAATTTAGGAAGACTCATTATTTGGAAATATCCCTAATATAGCTAGATATTACAGCTAAGGATAATCTCTTAGGATAATCCCTTAGTTAAGGGACTATCTAATATTACGGGATTCTCTACAGTTGTTTACATGGGACTGATGCTTGTAAATGGTGAAAAAGAAATGAATGAGTGATAATTAAAATATACTCTACTGTTAGGATGTTATCACTTTATTTTGTATCCATTAATTCAGTACACAAAAATTTGACCGACATACTTGTGGTTTTGCTCATGATGGTAATCCTTTTTGTAAGCAGGTATCAAATACCAGAGGATTGGCCATATCAAGAGGCCCGAAGACTTTTTAAAGAGCCACTTGTCCTTTCTGATGAGGGGCAAACTGATCTTAAGTGGAATGCTCCAGATGAAGAAGTGATTTTCTCTTAATTACTTGCTTATTTTAATGTCCCTTATTTTCTCTTTGACATTTTATGGACTTGTACTATCTTGTCAAACTTGTAGGGCCTGATTTCTTTTCTGGTCAATGAGAATGGTTTCAGCAGTGACAGGGTGATGAAGGTACTGATTACTAATATCTATGTGCTTTTTCTTAGCACCGGGATTGTCTTACATGGTCCTTTTGTCATTATCTACTGACTGTTACAGGCCGTAGAAAAAATTAAGGCAGCCAAGAACAAATCTTCTCAGGGCCGGTATGTAATGCTTAAACATTTAAGATGATTCTTTGAATGTTGTTAGTGTAACAGAGCAGTTACTAGGATTCTATGACATATTTCCTTAAAATGATTGGTTATGTATGCGGAAGCATGCATTTGTCATCCTGCTCTAAGAGTTATGCGATAATTATTTGTTTCAGTTCTCTCTACAGCTAACCTGTGTGATAGATTAACTGTCTTATCAAAACTTACCATCTCCTCATCCTCATGGTAAGATGTGCATCACAAATCTTTTGTTATCTGTTGGTGAAATTTGTAGGGATGGCAAAATTGGCCCGAGTTGACTGTGCTTCATGCTGGGCAAGCTTGTGCTGGCAGACTAGGTCTAGGTTGGGCAAAATGGCATTGTTTTTTCAAAGTATAGCCAAAATGATGCCATTTTGCCCCTCAAGCTGAAAGAAGTTTGGGGTCTGGTCCATTGCCAACCTTAAACATTTGCCTATCGTCCTCCTAAAAATGGTGAAAGAAATAAAAAAGGAAGAGAAGAAAAGAAACATATATTTATCATCTAATCTTTTTCTTATGCTTACATCATCAACCTAGATTCTGAATGCTACAATCTTCGTTGAGACTACTACATTACCAGACCATGGTTTCAATACTTTTACCTATTACCTCCAGATAGTGTCAATTCCTTTCTCCCCCTTGTTGTATTTGATAGAGACTGATATTTAGTGCTATTTCCTTTAGTTATTCAAAATAGAGATCGATACTTCGTTGTACTTCCTTCAAGCTTTTTGAATATTTTGATCCTGACAAAAGTTCTATTCTTGTGTTTTCCATTTAGATCTCTTGGTTTCATGGATCAATGTTCTTGATGTGGTAATTCTGTCCTAGGGAGGAAAATGGACTTTAAGGTTAGGTTGATCTGAGTTGTGAAAGGGCCGGTTCAGGATTATTGAGTAAAAGTTAGCAATTGGTTGATTCTAATTGTTAGAGATTATGAGGGCAGATTTGAATTGGAATTTGATCTTTTGTTAAGGGGTTATGGGTCAGTCTATGCTTCTTACTAATTTTTCATTTTTAATTGTTTTGCTCTTGGGGGTTGAACTGAGGGAGCTAGTAAAGGAGCTGTTTTCTTGTTTCCATTTTGATTTGAAGGTTTTGTTTTACTCTCTATGATGATCCTCTGTGAGAACATAATTCAGGTGTTAACATAATATCTGGTTGTGAATTCACAGCAAACGTTACCTTTTCTTAACATGTCATAATTTAGAGAGGGCATGATATGCTATTGTTTTCTCGTTGTTTTAATATGTGCTTTATGAATCTCTGTAAACTATCATGGATGATGGGGAACAAGTTTACTTGCATACAATGGTAGATAATTATACCTTTTTGGGCTCCTTTGGACTTTGCACATTTTCTTATATTTTTCCCTTTTCCTGGTCTGATTTCTTTAAATATCTTTTGACAGATTGGAATCATTTTTTAAGCCTGTCACTAACACACCTGCTCCAATTAAACGGAAGGTAAAACCTCATGAAGTCTTTCAATTGTCAATAAGTTATTTCTCTTTCTTTGTAATTTGAGGTTGGCAGAAATTCATCTCCGTTCTAGATGTTTCTTTGGCAAGATTTTGCGTAAATTTAGAACATAAAATTTAGTAGCTTAAATTGATTGTGGTAATGAGAATGTGTGAAGTTATCTGCAAGTCCTTGAATGTGGCTGGTAAACAGTGGTGTGAGGAGATGTATATGGCTGATTAAGATGACTAAGCTGGTGGGATTGGGTGATGGTGGTAATTTCATGGTTATCTAACCTTAACCCCCGTTCTGTAAGGTGACTATACTAGTACATAAATGCTCCCAATTAAAATTTTCTTTGCATCCTTATTATTATTCTCTCAGGTCCCGTGAGTTTTTTTTGAAATTTATTTTCTCTGTGTTTTTTTCATATTGTTTCTGATATTTATCTAATCTGAGTGCATACCTATATTTTCTCCTTGGTCTGAACAACTTTAAAGGTAACTAACGGAAACTTAAAATGATTCCTTCAGCCTTATATGTAAGCTCTCTACTGGATGATACACAAACCCACCTGCATCATTGCAGAAATTACGTTCCCTTTATGTGCTGTAGTTTGACAACTTTAGATGACCTTTGCGGTCTGTTGGGGGGCAAGATAAGATGATTACCCCCCTTTTTTGCTTGTTATAGTCCTCAGGAAAATGTTTGGGATTTTTTGATACCACTTCTCAGTGCCTTGTATGACAGGAAACCAAGTGCACTCTTCGATCTTTTAAACCAGCCATCAAACATAAAATGCCCAAACCCAATGATAGCTTAAAGCTTCCAAATCTTGATCTGGGCTCAAAATGCTGCACACTTCCATGCAAAGATGTTTGCTTTGGCATATGAAGCTGAAAATCTGGTGAACCTCCACAACCAATCTATAGTCATTACTAAACATTGAAGAATTGGATTTATGAGCTTGAACTGTAACTGAAGTTTTGTTTCTGGTGCTATAACTCTATCATACAACATTTTGGTCTTTTATAGGGTTGAGATTTATGAGATATTACAGAGTTGTGGCCACTGGTTTCTTTTTCTAACTTGATTTTTTTTCATTTTTTGGTGTACACATTTCCTTTTGCATGGGGAGATTATTTTGTTGATTGTTTATTCATCATTTTGCAAACATTTTGTTTATTGTTTATTCATCATTTGGCAAAATGTTGTAGCTTTTTCATGTAATTATTGGCTAGTCCTACCACAGGAGATCGTGGTTCTAATTCTTCTTTTCTACAGGAAGCCACAGATACCATTCCCAAAGGAGTTGGTGCTAAAAAGGCCAAGAATGGTGGTAAGAAGAGGAAATAGTGAATTTGGTGTATGACCTCATGGATAGGTATCCAAATCAGGTGAAAGTGTCGTGATGTATGTGAACTAGTTACATCCATTTGCACTCATTTGAAAAGCAATTAGTCTTGACTCTTTTCTCTTTCCTTTTTTTTCCCTTTAAAAATTTTTACTTTCTTGAGGTAAAATAACTTGATGAGCACGGTGACTTCCTGAATTTAGGAACTGAGCTCACCTCCTCGTGTTGCACTGCTGAAATTAAGCCCTTTAGCAAAAGTGGCTGGTTTGTTTTATAGTAAATGGAACTTTTTGATTTTCGACCCTCTGATTCATGGTAGTTTGGATTATTCGATCCAAGCTGGTGAACTTTGTTAACTAATGCAGGAATTTGGGGTTTAACTTGTTTAAATTGTTAGTGCATATTGTTGAATGCCATACTTCTCTGGGAAGCAGTTTTATAAACCATTTTGGTTCCTACTCTTTCATTCATTTATCTTTTTTTTCTTTTTCATTTTAATTAGAAAATAACCTTAAGCAGTTACTGTAGGTTTTAGGCTGTTGAATATGTTGAAGCCTGTAATAGTAGCGTCGCATTTCTGATGGTTGAAATCAAATGGCAACCATCCTGTTGTGCAACTTTTCTGACAGGCAAATGTTTCCAGTGTGTATTGCAGGTTGGTATCAAGCTTCTTGTAAATTCAACCGAACATGCGTTGGTAGATATTTTCTTGTATCGTAAGTTGCAGAGCTTTATGAGAAATGCTAAAGCTATTGGCAAATGTATCAGACTTTTGCTTTTCCATTTGATGTCACTGCTGAATTTCACTGTTTAACTTGTTTCCAAATTTGGATAGTTGTAGCGTGTTATGTTATGCAATGATGTATACTGAAGGGAGAGTCAAGTGACTCCCGTGCAGCCCAAACCAAAGGTCTAGGTTTCGACTCACTGGTGGCGAAAAACGAAAATTGAAACTCCAATTCAGCTGTCAAGTCTTTAGGAAAGAGATTGGACCTTAATTAAAAGGTTCATTGGGCTAACGTACAGTTGAAGGTCATAAATCCCTAATACGTTTCCTAAATGTTCGTCCTCAACCCCACACCATTTGACCATCTTGGGAACAAGATTTGTAACTTCTTATTAACTGCTTGCTCCATTTTGTCAGTTTGATAAAGATAAAATAGGCATGCAATCGAAGAATATATATTCTGTACTATACGTTCTATAAATAACCATTTCCAACTTACATCATTTTCTCCTGTTCATCCATTTTCAACCTTTGAGAACCAACACTTGTTTTTGCTATTTTGCCGTGATATATATATAGGCACATAGGCCTTGATTGTACACATCTTCGAGCTTTTATTTGTTTTCTTTTAATTAAAAGACTAATAAAGATCGATTGAAAAGGAAAAATTCAGGGCGGCTATGGGGGGCTTATTTGCTATGACAATTCTTACGATGGTGGTCAGCGTTGCTGCGGATCCAGATCTGCTTCAAGATGTATGCGTAGCAGATATTGCTTCTGGCGTTAAGCTGAATGGATACCCTTGTAAGGCGAGCATAAATGCTGATGATTTCTTCTTCTCAGGGTTGGCCAATCCAGGTCCCACGAACAACTCATTGGTGACCCCTGCAAACGTTCTGAAGATACCAGGACTCAACACACAGGGGCTCTCATTCTCTCGCATTGACTATGCACCAGGAGGTGTCAACCCTCCCCATACACACCCTCGAGCCTCCGAGGTAATATATGTGCTGGAAGGTGAACTTGAGGTTGGATTCGTTACCACCACGAATGCGTTGGTGTCAAAGGTCGTCAAGAAAGGCGACATTTTTGTGTTTCCAAGGGCTCTGATGCATTATCAGAAGAATAATAGCAATAAGCAGAGTGCTTCAGTACTTGCGGCTTTTAACAGCCAGTTGCCTGGAACTCAGTCCATAGGTACTGCGCTGTTTGGGGCTACCCCAGCAATACCTGACCCTGTTTTGTCCAAGGCTTTCCGAGTTGGCGCCAACCAGGTCGGGAAGATCAAGTCTACTTTTTCGCAAAAATAAACTGTTTTACTATTATACCGCTATTCTTTTCTTCATAATTTCCAGATTATGTCATTAAATGTATTGTTTTTCATTAATTCAGTCATTTTAATTTAAGCATACATTTCTTATTCTTAGAATTACAAAAAAATAGCAATAAAAAATATCCAATGTAGTTTGTTTTTTTTTCCTTTTTTTGCATAATTAAAAAGCAGCGACTAGAAAACCCACGGCCTTGCCAAATAGGTATATATTAATTGAACTATACTTTGCTGGACTACATGTGTTTGACATGGTTAAAGACAAAACGTAATACAACACTTGAAGTATTGGAAAAGCTTTTAGGTTGAATTTGTGCCCTTTCTGGGTTTTCATCGGTTTTTTTTTCCTTCATGTAATAAAAATGTAAGTCCTTGTTTTGCTTGCCATTGTGGTCTCCGACGACAAGCAACACAAGTAAGCAGTTAGTCTAACTTGTTATTGCTTTCTCCTATTTTGAAAGTTCCTTCTTTTGTCGCTTTTTATCACAGTGAAACAACTATTCCCGGAGTTTTTCTTACGGGTTTCATTTGGTAACTTAGCTAAAACGCGTAAAGATTCTCATCAATGCCTTAGATGATGGTAACCCATTCCCTGTTACTGTTAACTTAAATTTCATGTTTTAGATGTGACTGCCAATTGAAAGTGCAGGTTGGTGAGATTTAGATTTCATTTTTTAGATATGCCTCTAACTGGGGAATAAATCTTCTGTTCCCCTGTTTCCAAGTCATCTCATTCATCTAATTTTTGTGGGTCTAATTTATTGAATGGATGAATTTTTATCAAATAGAGTAGGTACAAAATAATGAGAACAGATGATCTGATTCGTTTTAATTGAAAGTGCATGTATGAGTTTAGATCATTTATCCCAATCATCCTGTTCAAGCCATTTTTTCATTATTTAAGTGAAAATAAGGTTGGAACAAGGTAATTGAGACAGAGGATCTAATGCTGTGACATTGAAACCCATTCTCTTTTGAATTAGACGAGAATGTGCAATATGACTATAATGCTATTAGAAAGGTTGATTAGGTATATTTAATATTAAATTTCAAACCCATTATCCCCTTTGCTAGTTATAGAGATTATAAGTTATTATCAGATTGTAATGTTTAGTTTTATTTGTAAGATATGTTAATGAATATGAAAAAGCTAATTATTATAGAATTTAATTTTGTAGAACATTGTCCATTTCAACATTATTGGAGTTTTTTTAAATGATAATGATCATTAAATTCTGGAATATGATCAAAGCCATTTGAATGATGATTAATTGGAAAACATAAATATATTAATGTAATTTGGCATCTTTGGGAGTTAAAAAAATAATTCTAAGTTTATTTGTTATGATATATTAGATATAATGTAGGTAATTTTTGTATATATAATGGTGGGTTTTAAAAAACATGATATTTTTTTGGTTTAATGTGCTGATATTTTATGTATAATATAACATTATTTCTTGTATAATATTATCGTATCTTCTATTTAATGAACTTGTTATTTTTTAACTAATGTTGTAATATATTTTGCAGAAATAAGTAATAATAATTGTAATGTTACAATTATTTATTTATAGGTTTCTCCTACATAGATATATGTACCAAATATGTAAAGGTTTTAACATTTGTGCCTATTAACAAAGTGAGATCTTAACATATGGATTTCATGATAACAAAATACATTGTTGCTAATGAATTTATATTTGGTGATATTAGTAATTCTATTATAATAGAACCAAGCGATACGTAAATGATGAAGTTCATTAGATGGGAAAAGTGAATAAATGAGTCAATAGAATAAATAGAACAATTAATGGATGGAGACAACGAGTGAAGTGAAGCATATGTGCAATTCGAGAAAGAAACAAGAACGAGGAGGAATCAAACATATTAAGATTTAAACAAAAAATCACAATCCTTTTTGATTTATCTTGATTATTTCAATGAATTAAATACTCAATCATTACATGATCAATTTTTATAGGAAATAATGTATAAATACTTTCATAACCAAAAGATTTTTTTTTATATTTAAAGAAATCCTTTTAATGCTTTAAGAAATTTTATGAGAACTTTTGAAATGATTTTAGATTAAGTTTTTGTAGACGAAATATATTTTGATCTTTGAAAGAACTTGAAATTTTTGAATTTTTTTTAAAAAACGTTTTTAAATACACCAATTGACTAATATGTGTATGTGGTTAACCATTATTGCACACAAATTGCCTAAAAAGTTTGTACCATTAGTTTATTAAATATACATAATGGTTGACCAATGCTACTATTACTAGCCATTGTAATGACTAGGTTTTAATGTTAACAACTATTTTAGGTTGTTTTTAATATAAAATTATACATGAATTAAGAGCAGTAGGTTGGACATATTAGAGAGCTGTTAATAGCCTTGAAAGAATAAAAAGTAAAAGTTTGCATTAGATAACATATTCCGAGTATTTGTCAATAATGTTAACGAAAAAAGGAGTTTTGAGTTGTATAATTGTTACAATTGAGAAAATTACATAGGATTTACTTTGTGAGTGCTCCTTTTCACCTTGAATAAGATTTGTAAAGTATCACTCTTCATCCTAACAAAGAAGGATGATTATAAGAGTTCCTCTTCACTTGTGACAAAGAAGATGTTACATAAATGGTTGACTTTCACCTATCAAAAAAAGAAGGCAGTAAATTCGCAAGGGGACTTAGGAAGTAGATGTAGGCCAAGGACTGTTTAACTAAACTACTATAAATCAATCTTCACTCTCTTTTCTTACTCTCTTCAATTATTATTATGACTGCTTTGCGACTATTATATATGAATTTGTAATAATCATTATTAGAATAAACAAGTCAATTGTTAGCTTAAAAATAGGAAAAAAGTAAACACATAAAATTCACTCCTTCTCGTGTGCTATGCAAAAACCAATAATTGGCATTGGAACAAGTCTCATTCATTGTTTATATTTCAAGCAAAATATGTGTAAAAATGTTTATGGTACAATTTGATACACTCATATATTGATATATCCTTTTCTTTGAAGGTGACAGTTATATATATTGCAAAACTATAACAAAGCATTTTCATTTAGCCAAAGCGTTAGCCTTTGGATAATTATAGAGAATATTCCTTATAGCCTAATAAGAATAATATTGGTCGATAAAGTGGAGACTAAAGTACCAAAGGATAGAAATTATCTATTTCCTTGATAAGCATTTTGCATATACTTTTTGCCTATATGATAGAGCTTTTGAAAAGGGGTGGGAGAAGTATTTTTTCCCTTTTGGATGCTTATAAATTTGTATGCCCTATAACTTTTGTAATGTTGAACAAAAAGAGGAGATTGAAACTTAATGATTCATGATGCATAGATTACAGGGGGAGCATGGATTAGATATTGCTTTATTATAGGGCACTTAATGATGTATGCTAAACATACTTTACTTTTAGCATGATTTCCATAGCACATTGCTTATATTTTGGATAATTCTAGAGGATTTAATACACAAAATAAGAAGTAATCTATTTTAGGTCCTATTTCCAACTCTTCAAGAAAAATCATCAAATTTGGGGAAGTATTGGGCCAATTTAAAGTAACTTTGGAAGAATTAAAGGACCCTAGAAAATGGCACCTAAATGTCAACGCGTTAGGGCCATGTTCACTAGATTCCAAGATGGTTAGTTGTGCTTGTCCCTTGCCAACCTATATCAAAATGAGAGAAAGAATAAAACAAATGAAACAAGCATTTTCTCATTTTCTATTGCTTCTGGGATTATATCATCA
>JANIPM010000007.1:33733547-33743734 GCA_027478405.1 Erythroxylum cassinoides
TTATTTTCATGTGCAAATAAATTCACTATTCATGTATAAGTGTATGGCATATCATGCATGAACATGAAAATGCATCTTTAACTCTCATTAGTCACTCACATTTACCATTCTAACCCTCCCACAAGTGATGGGATGTTACAGCATTTGAAAAGAAATTGCAAATTATGCAAACACTTGCGAGGCAAAAATCAACATGGATAGGCCAAGGAGCTACCACAAAAAAAGGTTATTATTTACCTAAAATGGCACCAACTGGCATCATAACTCAAGCTAAAGGACCGATGGCCAACATGGCTAATTCGGTGTTGTGGAAACGGCTCTCACCTACGGAGATAGCTAAGAGACGATCCAAAGGGCTGTGTTTTGATTGTGATGAAGTTTATGGGATTGGCCACCAGTGTAAAAAATTATTTAGCTTGATCGTGGATGTAGAGAAAGAGGACGAAGAACCACTGAGTGAAACAGTGGAAACAATTGAAGATCCAACACCTCATATCGCAATCCATGCCCTCTCAGGTACTCATAGTACCAATACAATGCAGCTGAAGGCGGTAATTATGCGCAATGCTGTTTTGGGGCTGGTAGACTCGGGAAGTACGCACAACTTTATTAGTGAGCTTGTGGCAACTCAGCTTGGAATGGAAGTTCACCATTGAAACAGACTGAGAGTGACAGCAACAAACGGCAAAAAAGTGGAGAGCATCAGGCTATGTCAAAAGGTAACCTTTACGATTGTTGTCATTTCGTTTGTTATGGATTTCTTTGTTATCCCGTTGGATGGATTTGACTTCGTTTTAGGCATCAAGTGGCTACAATCACTAGGGCCTGTCACTTGTGATTATAATGCACTCACCATGAGCTTCAAAATTGGGCAAGCATCAATTACATTGCAAGGACAACCAAGTCCTTATAAAGCCTGATTGAATACCGTCAGTTCGATAGAATCAAAACAGGCCCTAGATTTGCTCTTGGATGAATTTACAGACTTATTTAATGAACCTTTGGGGTTGTCACCTATCCGGTACTACGATCACCGCATTACACTGACTACTGGAGCTCAACCTGTAGTGATCCGACCATACCACTACCCTCATATGCAAAAGGAGGAGATTGAACGGCAATATGAATTAATGTTGCAACAAGGTATTATCCGACCTAGTAAGTTGCCCTTCTCGTCTCTGGTTTTACTAGTTAAAAAATGTGACAACGCTTGGCGATTCTATGTGGACTATCGAGAGCTTAATGAGAAAACTAATAAAGATAAATTTCCATTACCGGTGGTTGATGAATTATTGGACGAATTGCACGAGTCTAAATTTTTTACGAAGTTGGACCTCGGGTCTGGATATCATCAGGCTCGGATGGATTCAAAGAACATTGAGAAAATTGCCTTTCGAACTCATCCCGACCACTTTGAGTTCCTTGTGATGCCCTTTGGCTTGACAAATGCCCCATCAACTTTTCAGGCTTTGATGAATGAGGTATTCCAAAAGCACTTGCGTCACTTCGTATTGGTATTTTTTGATGATATACTCGTTTATAGTACCTCTTGGCTAGAGCATTTACATCATACCCGCATTGTTTTTGACATACTTCGTGCCTGTCGATTATTCCTCAAGATGTCTAAATATTCTGTTGGAGAAACCTAACTGGTGTATTTGGGACATATTGTTTCCGGTATAGGTGTTACAGTGGATGCAAATAACAAGCCGTTGTCAATTGGCCCCAACCACAATCTGTTTCGGTTTTGAGAGGATTTCTTAGGTTGGTTGGGTATTATAGGAAATTTATTAAAGACTACGGCATGATTGCTGCCCCCTTGACTCAAATGTTGCGTCTCAATGGCTTCCAGTGGAGTGAGATAGCCCTTGTGGCATTCGCTGCTCTTAAAGAAGCACTTGTGGATGCTCCAGTTCTCGCTTTGCCAAATTTTAATGATGAATTCGTCATCAAATGTGATGCTTTGGGATACGACATTGGGGCGGTACTTCATCAACGTGGGCACCCTATAGCTTTTTTCAGCCGAAGAATGTTTGGCAATCATTTGAAACTTCCAGCTTATGAGCGCAAGTTGATCAGCTTAGTCAAAGCAGTCCAGCATTAGAGACCATATGTTTGGGGTCGTCATTTTCTCATTCGGACAGATCACTACAACCTAAAGTATCTTATTGAGCAGTGTCTCTCAACTTCTCCACAACAATATTGGATGAGCAAAGTTTTGGGGTCGACTTTCAAGTTGAGTATAAAACGGGGAGCACCAATAAAACAGCTGATGTTTGTCTCGCCGTGATGAACTAGCAGCATCTTTGTATGCCATCAGTAGTCCACGACCGTCCTTATTTGAAGAAGTGCAGGCTGAAATACAAGGGATCGAGACCTTGGGTGCACTGCTCAAGAAAGCCGAGAGTGGATAGGCGGGTCCGAGATGGTCAACAAAAGAGGGGCTGATTTTATTCGATGATCGTTTATACCTCTTGCCCACTTCACCATTAATTTCCAAAGTTTTATCCGGGTTCCATGATGCTACATATGAAGGCATTCAAAAGACTTTCCAATGTCTTCGTCAAGATTTTACTAGAAAGGCATGAAGACAATGATTTGAGATTAAATAGCAGTCTGTCCTATTTTCCCACAACATAAGATCGAACATCTCAACCCAGCTGGTTTACTTCAACCCTTGCAATTACCGGCACAAGTATAGGCTGATGTATCCATGGATTTCATTGATGATTTACCCACCTCTTGCGGTAAGTCCGTCTTGTTTGTGGTGGTTGACCGCTTCTCCAAATACGCTCATTTCATTCCGATGTCCCATCCGTATTCTACAACAATTATGGCCGAGGTATTTTTTCAAATATTGTTCATCTTCATGGTTTGCTGGAATCCATTGCTAGTGATCATGATGTGATTTTTACTAGTAAATTCTAAAAAGAATTATTTCATTTACACGGAATCAATTTGGCTTTTTTCTCGACTTTTCACCCTCAAACCGATGGGCAAACGGAAGTAGTGAACCGAACAATTGAGATGTATTTGCGATGCTTTGTGGGTACTCAGCCTAAGAAATGGGTTGCATGGATTCCGTGGGCAGAATATTGTTACAATACTTCATTCCATACAGCCTTGCAAACATCTCCCTTTCGAGTGGTGTATGGACGAGAACCGCCCCATCTTTTGTCTTATGAGTTTGGATCTTCCAATGTCGAAGCTGTCAATAATCAAGCATTGGTTGCTAGAGATGAGACTTTGAGTGATATTCGATTGAAGTTAGCATAAGCTTAGCTTCGCATGAAGACTATTTATGATAAAGGCCATCGGGATGTTGAGTTCTCTCCAGGCACCTTTTTGTGGCTCCACCTACACCCGCATCGGCAAAAATCTTTACCAAGGGCTGTGCGACACAAATTTGCAGTAAAGTTTTATGGGCCCTTTTCGGTTGTTCGACGAATTGGGAGTGTGGCTTATGAATTAGCCTTGCCGGAAAATTGCAAAATGCATAATGTGTTCCATGTTTCGCTTCTCAAGCCTTTTAATGGTGATCAGCCTTCTTCAATGATGCCATACCACTGATCGTTGACGGTCAGATCTCTTCGGTTCCTTCCGCTGTTGTTCAAGCTCGCCTCAATCGTGATTCGTGGGAAGTGTTGATTCAATGGTCTGGTCTAGCAGAATGTGACGCTACTTGGGAACCACTCGATGAATTCCACAACTCTTATCCGACTTTCGAGCTTGCGGACAAGCTCTTTTTCGAATGGGAGGGTAATGTTATGGATTCTTTTATTGGGAAGAGTTATCAAAGGCATAACAAGGGGGATTGATTGAGCTAAATATGGCTAGTTTATTTAAAAAAGATTTAGTCAATTATCCCTGCGTGATTTATGTTATTTCTCAAGTCAATTGGGATAGAGTCGTTATTTCTTAAACGTTATTCTTGGCAAGCATTCTACTGCCTTTGAATTTGAGTCTGTAAGCCTCGTTATAAGAGGCTAGCTATTTTCATGAATAAAGATATCAGATAATTATCAAAACACTTTCTCGGTAGGGAACTCCCTTGAGTTCCAAACATTGGGAAGAAGAATCGAGGCAAGAGTGGGTTTGTTAGAACCACTGACGGAGCCACACCACTGGGCCCCCTAAAATTTTAAAAAATATTAAATATTTTTATTTTTAATGTGTATACACACACACACACACACACACACACACACACACAAGTATGGAGTTATTTGGAACCCAGTGGTATATTGGGCTCTCCAAAATTTAAAAAAATTAAAAATTTGGGCCCTCCTATTTTAAATTCTTAACTCCGTCACTGGTTAGAACAAGCCGATCCAAACTCGTTCTAATTCCTAGGATCGTATCAATTACAATAATTTTTTGAGCTAGTTGCAAGGAAATAGAAGACAACCGAGACAGAGCAGTAGCAGTAGTTTAGGACTCATGTATATTTTACTTGAGGAAAGAGAGGAATCATGGATGTTTGACAAAAATGAGAGAAACTTAACTCAAATGAAGAAAGAACTTACGTTGTGGATTAGAGAACAGGGAAATCAAATGTTACAGTTATAGTAGAATTCATGCATGGAGGTTACAGTAGAAGTCTCATAAGTGAGGTGCTATTCTCATAATCATTTAAGGGAAGTAGGTTTGAGGGCACTAATAGCTGCAGGAAAATTTGAAAGGTTAACATTCGTAGTTTTTTTTCCATCAATACATGTAAAGAATGTTTTTTTGTAGACGGATTTGAATGATCTAAACTATGCAAATGCAACCTGGTCTTTTTTGTATGATTTTAAAACATGGTAGAACAGTTATCATGTCCATTTACTTCGGCTTTGTGTTGTCAGCCTTTATTCAAAGATGGTGTAAAACTTTGCTAATCATTCATTTACTATTTAAAAACAAAATAATTTAACAAGATAGAGTTCAAATAAGAACTGCGAGTAGACAAAGCAATCGTTACATGCAACGTTAAGAACGGTGTCTCTGTTGATGGATTGACTTTGGTGGGGGTACTACTTACTACTGGTCTCATAATAAATTTATGTTGATAATAGGTCTTTCATTGTCGCAATATGCTCATGTCGTTCAGGAGGTAGCTTGGCGGCCGTCAGGAATCATAAAAAGAACCACAGGCTTTGAGGACCTAACAAAGGGTACATCGCATCTGAAGTAGCCCTTCCTCTCAAGCTGCAATATCTCTCCTCGCTTCAAATTCCTCATATTTGCATCGCCCAAAGCCGCTGTCTCCTTCCTAGTATGTGGGTTAAGTACATCAAGAAAGCTCTCCCCTTCTTCCAACTGCATTACAAAGTATGAACGACTTCATTTCATGAACATGTACATATTTCCTATGATACAAAGAAGAACAAATGGAAGTTGCCATTGTGAAGATATAATAATAAGAAAACCAATTAAGGCTAGTAGGTATCCCGACGTCACATTTTCAGTACGTGATGTTCATTCCAAAGAAGTTGCAGTTTTCCAAAGGGTAAGAAATTTACGACTTATAGAGCGTCTTATCCTATCAGGAAAACCATTATAATCAGGTACATGAATTTTGCTCGAAACAGCTTAGTCAACAATTACAATAACTATAAAATAAAAAAAATTTCCAACCAAAATCAATTCTAACATATGTCAAAATGAACAAGGTAAGACATTTAACATTGAAGCAAGGAACGCAAAAGTCCATAGGAACAAGAAACTTGTCGTCCTACAAGAGATACAAATGTATGAGTGAAAACTTTGCAACTGCTCCTCCACCAAATTTAGACTTGTAGACACTAAAGTAATTTCAATTTATTTCCAGTCAGCTTATTCCACAGCCCTTTTGACAAATAAAAGTAATTCATCTCATAATAAGATGGCATTCATGAAGTGAACCACTTAATCACCCGGGAATGAGTCAATTTCAGAAAAACAGTAAGGGAAAAACACATGTTTGATACAGAGTACAGCATAGCAAAAACATAAAGAGAGACAAAAAAACTGGTTACATTTCTCCACAAACATAGAATCGCAATTACATGCAAAGTGGAGCAAATTTCTCCAAGGCCAAAGATTTAGGATTACCTTTTTCTTTGTGATTAGATAGTCAAAGTCCACCAACACAAGGTTCACTAGCTCAGCGGTATCAGGCAGCCAGGTGAGCTTCAACTTCGTGGTCTTGACAGATCCTTCTAGATGTAAGACCCCAGTCAAATGGGTGATATTTCCATCTTGGTCCTTCCCAATTTCTTTCACTATTGCATTTCCCCAATCCATTAAGGTTACTTCCTCATTTATTGAGATCAACTCTGCATCAGTATGATCAATCCATATACTCTTAGTGTATGTTGTTGACTTCTCACCAGCACCCTCATATTTCTTATGCCTTGGTATGATACGAACAAATGGTTTCTCAGGAACATTAGTCAAGGTCAACAAGATACGTCGCTCTTCAATGACAGCAGTATGTCGAGGACAGACAGGATCAATTATTTTCTTGTTGATTGTCCAAAGTTTGTCCCACTCCATGAGATTAAGATTTTTTGATGCTCCCTAAAGCAATATGGATGTCAAAGTTAAAGCAAATAAAGGCCTATCAAACAAACTAGGAAAGTTTAAAGCTCACAGATCATATCCATATGTTGAAGAGTAAAGTAATATGTCAGTTATCTTGCCTTCCTAACACAATAAAAGGTTCTAAATTTGACCAAAAAGGTTATACAGATGCAATTATATTTTCCTTTATGGTCACAAACGAAGCATTATAGATAGCTTTTTCTAGGCTTCAACAACACCAAACTGAAGCAGTCAAAGAAGCTCAATGACAACCAAAAGAATACAAGCAGACTACAACTGAATTAAATCAATATAGCTGGTTGAGGTGAATCTCATCAAAAAAGTTGCTAGTGCCATTATTAATATTATCAATAAGCAGTAGATACGTGAAATCGTTTTTAACCATACATTAATCCTCTTCAAGGTAAATAATATTATTGAAGTTAGCTTCCTCCTAAAATGTGATTGATCGAGGGAGGCTTCCTCATAAAGTGTGTATGCTGCAATCGTCAATCTCCCTTTGTGTTAAATTGCAATATGCTGTCTTATTAAAAGTACTTGGTATTGTATTAAAGAAACCTATTGTAAAGAAAGCTTCACTGCTCAAGTTATGTAAAGTTGTAAGAATTTCTATTGGCAAAACAATTCACCGAAGAGAGAACGAAAATTGTTTGTGGGTAAGACGGGATGAGGATCAACAACATAGAATGTAAAAATACAAAATCAGGGGGAAAAAAAAAACTTAACCAGTATCCAGAGGAGCCAAATCAGAAACAAGAATGACAAGTTAGGTACATAACAAAACCAAGAAAGGCGAAAAATAAGATAAATGAGAAGATCTACCCAGAAGCATTAGAAAGATTTAGGTTGTGCCTGTTATGGTTACCTGTTCAAGAATGAATTTCACTAATGCCTCAATTTGTAATCCTCTACGCACAATTCCCTGGACAGTTGGAAACCGAGGATCATCCCATCCATCTACTTTACCATTTTCAACAAACCATTTAAGATTGCGCTTACTGAGGAGTGTATAGACCATATTCAGCCTGCTGAATTCATAAATGTGAACTTTCTGCACTCCCATATCCTCTTGAATCCTGTGATATTGGGCATTTCGATCATGATACTCACTAGATCGGAGAGCATGAGTGATACCTTCTATTGCATCCACAAAAGGACAAGCAAAATCATATGTCGGGTATATCTTGTATTTTGAACCAATTCGATGGTGAGGAACAGGATTGCACCTGTAATACACAGGATCCCGAAGAGACTTGTTTGGATCTTGCATATCTAACTTCCCACGAAGGCAACACTGCAAACCCCTTTCAGAACCTGAAATCATTTCCTTCCACAATAGCAGATTATCATCCACACTGTTATTCCTACATTTTGATTCAATACCATCCATTCTTTCTTTCTGCATCTGCTCACGCGGTGTATCATCAACATAAGCTTTACCCTGGCTAATCATTTTTTCTGCCTTCTCCATCAACTGGGGAAAGTAATCTGATGTATGAGTAACTGTTTCATACTTTACACCCAAAGTATCAACATCTTTTATAAGATTGTCCACAAAATCACTGCTTTCTTTCGAAGGATTGGTATCATCAAAGCGTAAAATCAGCCGACCTTGGTATCGTTCAGCAAAATATTTGTTCAATAGTGCTGCTTTTGAGTGGCCAATATGAAGATAACCACTGGGTTCTGGAGCAAATCGCAGGCAAACCTTTCCAGTTTCAGCATCTGGAAGTTCTACTTCAGAGGAGGAGATACTGTTTGCTTTCCCCTTGTCAGAGACATCCCCATTAACGGCCAACAGCTCTTTGGATTTCGATGTCACTGGTTTTCCCAAACCTCTTTTGCCAACATACATTGATGTAACTTCATTGAGGGAATCGGAATATTGGGTAGAAATTGAGTTGAACCAGCGTACTAGATTTGGGAACTTTTTTGACTTCCTCAAACTTTCCCATCTTTGCCCAGTGCCTAAAAGATGGAAAACCATGCATGTAAAACGTTTGTGATACTATTTGGGACAGTTCATATTGAAAATACTAAGGAATAATGCCCTTCAAGCACCAGCATTTCAATTTATGACCAAATCCTCCAATAGATGAAACCAATTTTGAGGTGGACAGTCCAAGAATAAATGCAGCAAAAGCAAGAAACAAGAAAACCACTTTCCAAAAAAAATAATAAATAAAACCTTAGATAAAGCCATTAAATTTCATAAGAAATAAGTGGAACCATTTCAAGAGAAATGAATGTCAATTTTGAGTAATAATAAAACTAGTGAATGTCTCAGGAGACTACACTTGAAAACAACAAGGACACAAGTTTCATGGGTAAAATTAAAAATTGCACCTGCCAGACCCGACCAAACAGCCATGTCTGCAATGGACAAATTGTACCCAACCAGAAAAGTCCGTTTTTGGAGATAAGAATCAATATAGGAACAGGCAGACTCAAATTCAGCCCCTGATGAAAGAACAGGGGAGTAATCCAGCCATTCATCAATCTGCGAAGAAATAGAAAGGAGATAATGAATTGTTTGGAAGATATTAACATTACATATAAGAAAGAAGGAAAGGGCATGAACCTGGCCAGCTTCGAAAGCGTCCTGGCCATAGAAGTTGGGAATATTGGCAATCCTACCAATATAACGCAGCAGTGCATAGGTTCCATGCAATTTCAGCCTATGCAATGATTTTAACAAACACAAAAGGTAAAATATCTACAACAGAAGCAGCTGAAAATCTTAAAACAAAAAAAAAAGAAAGAAAAGGCAATGGAACGTTACCCATTAGAGAAGAGGAAGGTGGGAATGGTAGAAGAAGAACAAGTTGAAACAGAAGGAAGGGTCAAAGATGCGATCTTGGCTGCTGCAATCACCGACAGCGGTGGGCTATCTGCCCCAAAGCTAAACTCCCGAATCTCCTCCATAGCTTCGTCTGAAAATAATTATTCCAGAAAAAGAAGAAAAGCAAAGAGCATCATTACTAAATTAAAACAAACAAAACAATATATAGCGTAACCTCAACGAAGAGACTTGGACTTGTTAAAGTCAAGGATTTGTACAGTGAACAGCGAAAAGAAAAAAAAGGTACACAGAAAAAGGCATTGGTTTCAGGATATCAAACCCGTCAAGCTAACAGTTTAGGGAATGTACTAAAATTACGGTCACTGGTCAGACCGGTTTTATACGAATTAGTAAGCAATAGGCAACAAAAACAAGGTTTTAATCAAAAACTTTTTACCAGCAGATACGGTGGGCGGTGCGTGGCGTCAATCGCCAATAGTTGAGGTTGAAAGACGGTGGGCTAGTGACGGCTACGAAGGCTGCCGCCGAAAGTGTCTGTGCTGGCGCACTTCAATCGCTGAACCACCGAGAGAAATGCGTGTGCTTTTTCCCTGATTTGAATTTAGATAAATCACCCCGAACGACGCCGCTTCTATTGTGTGAAAAAAGACTGAAAGCAACAGCATGTTTGATTCTGTTTCTTTTTTATTTTTAGTTTATATTTTTATTTAAAATATAAACCTATTGAAATTTGTAATTAAAAATTTGAAACTGGAAATTTTCTTAGATTATTTTATTTTTAATATCAAATTGTATTCTTAAATTAATTAATTCTCAT
>JANIPM010000007.1:33863643-33879222 GCA_027478405.1 Erythroxylum cassinoides
ATAATACAATTCAACCCCCCCTTCTTGTATATTCTGATCATATTACTGTCAATATATTAACGTGTGATTCACTTCAAGATATTCGTAAGATTAATAATTTAGATTATGATTTGCTTAAGAACGAGCAAAAAATTAAGTGTGGAGATATTTGATAAATGCTTATTTGACTATAATTATACACCCATATTTGATATGATTTCTTTATATTACTAGTTTTGTTGTATTTTGGTACTTAATTTGCTCCAACTACTTTTATAGGTGATATTTGCCTTCATGGACTTAAAGAGAAGAATTCAAACAAAATCGTAACATAAAACAAAGATTTGGAGCAATTTTGAGATACATGGCCATGTATATGCCTGTGTAAGTCTCTATGAATGTGTAAAGTCACAATTTTAGGTATTTTTAGTGCTATATGGTCACTTACATGGTTGTGTAAGTGACTATGAAAATCTTAGTTTTTACTATGAAAGAACATAAATGGAGGCAAAACAGTGAGAGCTGAGTTTTTAAGCAATTTTGAGTCATTAGACACATAGAGAGGTGACAGTTCTAATTAAAGGATGAGTAAAACATGAAGATAATGTCAAGAGATCCAATAGAGAGCTTCATCCAATCCAAACTTGCAAGAAGATTTATTAGAAGAAAAAATGAGATTTATAATTATAATTTCTTTTTTTCTAGTTATTCTTCTGCATATTTGTTATTGATTTTGTTTTTTATAGATAGGAACTAAACTTGTTTATTGTCAAGGTAAGATGAAACCTAAGTTGTGATAATAATATAAGTTAATCTTTTATTTAATGCAATTTTATTGATTTATTTATTATAATTCAATTACACGTTTTACTCTTGTTCTAATATATTAGGAATATTAGTGCATGATTTGATTTCATATGATTGAGATTAAGAAATCCTCTTTATATTAATAAATCTACCATAATTGGAAGGAGTTGCATACAAATCTATAGATAGGTCGACATAAATCCTCTGGATTAGGACTAAACATAACAGCAAAATTCATAAATCGATAATGCAATCATAGGGGTTTTACTTGGAAAGATTTATGTTAATCAAGTAACATATTAGTTGTTAATAGTCTAGAAAAAGATATTAACATAAGATAAGAATTTTTGCAGTCTAATAATCAATAATATAATTATTTGAAAAATAATTAAGAATTCTTAAGGGGATTCATTACCCAGAGATTCTATTATTTGATATTGATTTTTCTTCATATTCTACTTGCTCTATGTTAAATATTGTTTTAATTCTTAGTTTATTTTTTAATTTGATTTCTAATTAAAATCCACAATTTGATTCATAAGTTAGATAATAGAAAAAGGGTAATTACTATTACTCACAGTCTTCGTGAGACCAACCTGTACTTGCCTATGCTGGTTATAATTACGATATGCACTTGCAGTGATTTTAATATTGATATAAACATATCACATCAATATGCAATTGGAAAGATGAAAATTATTAGTCAATCTTACCATAGATTGATGATAATATAGTCTAACAGATTATGGACAAAATTTCGAAAAACTTGGGCAATGTCCTTCCCCTTCTTAAAGCCTCTTACTTGCCTTCCTCATTCAGTCGTTCTTTAATATACTCAATTTGCTTATCCTCCCATTCTGTTGTTTGAGTGACTTCCTGGTTAGAAAGTGAATTTACCCATTGAAATCCAAGATAAGATAAAAATGGCAAACAATAAAAAAGCAAGAACCTTAAAATAGGTGATGTAAAATAGACGGTGTGTCGTCGAAAAAGTAAAGAAGCAGTACATAATTATTTTAAAGTTTTTAATATTTTAATTTATTAAATAATAAAATTCATATGTAACATAAATATAAGATATGACAGTTATGTGACAAAACATTCTAACCTGATGTAGCTCACCACGTCATCTACATTAATTGAGAACTTAATATTGAGATTTTTTGCAAAAGAATTAAAAAATATTTTGGAATTATTTTTTAAAACTCAGGCTAGTATTGCAAAATTTAGTAAGGTTTAATTTTTTTTTACAATTAACTAAACTAGTTTCAAAGCCCCATTCAATCATGGCCAATGGTTTTTTGAATAAATACTAGTATTAAATGATATAAATAAATAATAATCCCAATAAGAGATAATCTAAATATCTCAAATCAAATGATCACTTATGTAATCATCACAATAAGTATTTCCTTAAGCGTACAAGTAATATTTAGTGCAATGAATTCGTTCTTTAACAAACATTCATATATTTGCTTAAGTATCTCATATTTTACTCTAAGAGATTAATTTATTTTCTTCTTAAGGAAGAAACCATGATATGCTTTTGTCTACTAATGTTCAATCTTAATATGGTAATAATTACAAATAATTTAAAGATAATACCTAAATATATTATCAACATCATAATTATAATTTTATCATAATTTTATTTATATAGTATAATTCTCTCGTAAACTTATCTCATAAATTAATTTATTGGACAACATGCATAATAAGATCAATTAATTATGTTACAAATATATAATTGATGATTCATCAAGTTATGCATGTTGTGATAAATTTGTGGTCTGACGTAGACAACAATGGTTCAAGTACCTTTACACATTTAACGTATATGATCATTTGAGCCTTCGTCACGTTTGTTGAGAAAGTTTTCAGTTTGGTATTAGTAATTCGAAACAAAATTGTTAATGAATCAACCCATCAGGTAGACCATTTAAATTTGTGCTACATCTCAGGATCTAATATTATAACAACTGCAGCCGTAGTTGGTGCATAGCCTTCAATCTTTTATTCTTGCTGAAAATGACCTTTAATTAGCTTATATTTGTTTCTAAATTAAAAGCAAAATCTTAACTGTGATGACACTGGCTAGAATTGAGTTTTACAAAAAGCAACTAAGAAAGATGCAATTGTGCCTTTCATATGCAAAACATATTTGCCAACCTAAAGAGTTAACAGCTAGCAGTAAGCATTACTATGGCAAATGGCATCATTCAGCACAGAATTGATATTTATTTTAACCTGTACAACTATTACAAACAGAGTTCCCGCGTAATTTGTCAGGCATGTGGCTTGTTGCGTGCAGCAGCTAGTTCAACTGATATGATGAAAGTTGCCTTTCCTGCTTCCCTCAGATACTGCACATCTCCATTCATAAGCCTCACCAGTTTTCTGCTGATAAGCAGGCTGGTGCCCTCCTCTGAAGCATCCCCATCACTTCCGAACATTTCACTTAGTAAGGCTTCAGGTATTCCCCTGCCTGCATGTGTTATGCTGACCACAAATGTATGTAACTTTTTGTTATTCAAGCTATAAAAGGCCTGATTATACATCAAATATGCAGGATTTTGCCGAGTCATTATATCCTATACCAACAAAACTAATTTTCCATTTTTAGTTTGTGAAATCTTGGATCATTTAGAAGAATATGTCTCAATTTCATATTCTGAGTGCAAGATTCTGACATTTAAACAATCCTTATTCTACAAAATCATGTTCCCAGAAAGAGTTACTTGCGGACCATGAGTTTTATTTTCAGTGGATAGTTTGACTGAATATAAACCTAGTTCAGGGAGAAAAATGTATAATTTCTGTTTGTTCTTACTGTTCCTATCATTTTATGCCAATTTATGGCAGAGAGATGACAGCTTCACACTCTCTAAGGTAGTACCTGAGCTCCAGATGCACGAGATGGACTGAATGTCCCAACTGATCCTTGGTCAACTTAGCTGCAATGGAAAGCAGGCCCCCATTTGGTGTATAATTAACTGATGCCAACAGGAAGTCTGCTAATACCTGCTGGAGTCTAATGCTATCACCATATAATGCTTCAGTCATGATCTCCTCTGTTGCATCATTGATTATCTGAACACCTTTGCTCTTACTCTTCATCATCACTTGACTGATCGAGGCAACTAGGACATCATGCAGCGTAAATTCCACCATTTCCAAATTTAAATAACTGTTAATAAAAAAGATGTTAAAGCTAATAGTAGAACGTAAATGAATAACATCCAAGACAGAAACATAAAGTGTGATGAAGTGAATTCAAATATCCACCAGCCCAGATCCACAACCTCAACTTCTTATGTTCAACATCTTCTACATAGTCAGGTTGCTGTGTATAAACCATGTATACCTGTGCAAGTTATTTACAAATGTAGTAGTGCTGGTCACAGCATCATGAATCACAAGGACTCCTTCCATGTAAAACCTCATATATACCAGCATTTATGAAATTTCAACGTTCCACATAAATCCTCAGAAACAATCTTCATAGGAAGAATAGTGAGCAAGTACTCAACCTCCTTAGTGCCACATATGCAGATTGGAAAAACATTTTCATTTTTCTTTTAGGTAACACTAAAATTCATCAACAACTTTTTGTACAGGCAAAAGCTCAAGTGGATGAGAAAAGTTCCATGAACTAAGCACATATATCAGACACATGCAAACCAAAGTTCACAAAATGCAAGGTACCAATCACTTTGCACGATGCACAGAAAGCTACAAAGCTTCCATTTCAGCATAGTGCTTGGAGCTGTTGTACAGTTTTGCATGCTCATACAGCTCAATCATGATTCATTTATAAAAGATTTAAATAGATAATAGAATCATTATAAAAAACTTGAAACCTAAGACAAAGCAGAAGGGCAAAATGCAAATTATCTAAGCAGCAAAATTCGCATTGAACCTACATGCATTTGTCACTGAGAATCTTGAATTAAACCATAACAGTATTTATGTTCAACACAATCCAAATTGGAATTGCATAATTTGAATAATAGAAAGATAAATCTCGATGAACTGAACTTTATCATACCCTTCAATGATATTGTCAAGGTCGGAATCTTCAAGAATCTTATTAAGTTGCTGCTGGCACTGGGCACTAGTTTGCAAAAGCTGTTGTTGTTCTGCTCCCAATTCCGTGCCTTCCAACATTTTTCTAGAGAATGTAATCCCAGCGAGAGGATTTTGAACCTGTCTTTTTATATAAGCTAATGCCTTTAATCTTTTCACAGCATTTTTCTCCGATAACCGCTGGACATGAAGAGCTTGTTGCAGTTCTTGGCTTGCAAGCTGTAAAAAGCAGAAAACCCCAGTGACTGCACCCTCCCTGTCCAATTTCTTACTCACACATAACAGGCATTCTACATACTTGCTATTTCTAGCAAAGAATCCAAAAGAAATCTTCTCAGGTTCCTGGCCAGTCATGGCATTATTAAGTATAATACCAAGACTTATAAACGCATCTCGATTCTTAAGACGACAACAAGCCATATTGATCCCAAAAACCTCTCCCAAAAGCATTTTATTTATTACTTCTTCACGTTTCCAACCAGTCAACTTGGTCATAGCTGGGTTCCACTCAGAACACCAGCCAAATTCATCAGTCCCAAATATTGGGGGGATCAAAGGGTTTGGGTTTTGTACAATTGCTTTGTAATCACCCTCTATACGGGTGAACTTGTCCATGACTGTCTTCTGGCCAGTGATATCTTGAGCAACGAAACATATCCCCACCACATTTTCCTGAAGGTCTCTGCTTGCACAAGCATTAACAACTAAGCTGATGGGGCCACTTTCAATCTTAGAACCATGTGTTTTGATCTCGAATTCGATATTCTGCTCCTCTTTGCCTGATTAGAAAGCAAATCTGTTGACATCAGCTCATCTCTGCAAATTATATCAAGATATAGATAGCAGCAAGGCGAGCTAAAAATTGTTATGTTTCAAGCAATCAAAATAAAACCAAACTTCATTTCATCCATAAATCAGACGTCTCTTGGCATTCCAGCAAATAACAGAGAGAAATGGAATGCAACCATCTTTTTTCTAATACTCCAAGGAAAATTATTTGAAGAATTTCACTATTAGCACATCCAATCTCTACTCATTCTTTTTGGTTAATGATGATCACAAAGAACAACTGACATACGGCACATATTTCATTCAAGCAATATATCACACACTGTTTTCTTTCTGGGATGAGCACAAATCTCGACCACTTATGGAAATTCTTCAAACCAAAACTTATAATCTGCCAAGAAGTGGGCATGGAACTATCAATTTGGTTATAGATTGGAAAAAAATTAAAAATATGGATTTCCGTAGGTCAGAGTGCAATTCAACCCATCAACCCATTACCAACTCAATTAGTCGAGCATTAATGGTCAAGCAAACAAGTTCACCACAGATTAGATTTACAAGAAAATCAAAACAAAGGGATTGGTTATAGAGCACCATCCACTCTTCACAAGCCACACCCTACACATAAGCAATAGTACGTCAATTGGTCGAGGCATTAATGGTCAAGTAAACAAGGTTACCGCAGATTTGATTTGTAAGAAAATCAAAACGAAGGGATTGGTCATAGAGAGCACCATCCACTCTTCACAAACCACACCCAACACATAAGCAATAGTATGTCTAATCTGTATTCTTTTCAAGATTCTATTTTCTTGACACATAAAATAGTGATGATCTTGAGATCTAGAAGAAAAAGAACACACAGTTTCTCATTTGACAATCTTAGCAGGTTCGATTAGTTTTCAAATTCTCCAATATGGGATTTCTGAATTGAATGGACTAGAAGGACCAAACTACTTTGCCTTTGAACAGTTCCTGGTTCTATACGGAATTGCCCTTGGAGATGAGGCATGGTGACTTGAATCCATAATCCCCATGAATTGATTGGAGAATTTTCCATTGGATTACTCACCTCTCTCATCTTTGAAAACATGTTATTCACTAGTTAGACTTGATAAAAAAGGAAATTAAGATGTGAATTGGAATAAGACATACCCTGCAATGCTGAAAATAACATATTTTTGACTGTGTCAACAGAAGAATCTTCAATGAGTGTAAGCAAATGCTTCCCAATAGCTTTATCAACAGCTAGGCCTGTCAACTCAGCAACTTTTGTATTCCACCCATTAACACGGCCATCAACATCAACTGCCAATATTGGCACTGTAGCTGTTTCAATTAATCGGACCATCTCACTTGTCACTGCTTCAAGTTCTTGAATCCCCTCAAGTTTTAAGTCACCAAGATGTGAATGAATTCTTTTGGTATCTGTATCCATGGTTTCCATGTCTTTAAATGCATTTCTCAGAATCAGCTGCAAGGAATGGATTGCATCCATTTCATAGTCCTTCCAGGGCAAACTCCTTGTCTTGACAACTTCGAGAAAGGCATTAAAGGATGACCTTGGATGCATCTTCCTTCCATCATCCTTCTCACCTGGTTCATGTCTGGCACCACCCCATCGAATTTCTGAAGCAGTTTGAGACCGAAACCAAAACAGTGTATCCTTGGAAGTTATTCTTACAGCAGCCATCCCACAGACCATATCCCCAAGAGCAAGAGCACCTAGGTACCCTGCATCAGTCAGGCTATCCGTACTCAAACCTGTGGAATCCATATGGCATTCATAGAGCCATGAAGCTATATCATAGATCTGGATATCACTTGGAGTTACGCCCAACTTCCATAGCTTGTTCTTGTACAGTAGTGCAGCACCATCACATTTCACAAGATCCATTATGTTTGGGCTCTGAGTGACTATGCCCAATGGTGCATCACGCATTAGCATATCACATAACAGTGTCTGAGTGCGCAAAATATTCTTCTCCACAATCTGATTTTCTAATTCTAGTTCCTTGTTGACATGAATAGCAAATACTTGAGCTAGAAATTCACAAGCATATCTCAAAGGGAATGGAACAAACCTTGGACTAGTGTTATGGCATACTACTAAACCCCAAAGTCTCTTTCTTTTCTGTGGGTGTGCAGCATCGGGGCCATCAAGATCTTCATTCCCATCATTGATTATAACTGCCATAACCAATGAAGCAATTGAGTTCATGTTCTCCATATATAGCAAGTGGCAATTGTGTGGAGCTCTCAGCGTCGAACCACATAAGGTCAGATCAAACTGAAGCTTCTCATCTTGAAGCACCTTGACATGTTTTGCTCGACAATCAACAATCATCCGAACTTTATTCTTCATAAATAAAAAGCGTGCAGCCTGAGGAATATCGGTGGCTGGATAATGCAGACCCAAATAGGGCTCTAAACCAGGCTTAGTTATTTCAGAAACAACTTCCCCATGGTCATCATCATGAAACTTATAAGCCATCACCCTGTCATAGCCAGTCAACTCAAAAACCTCCTGAACCATAACATCACAAAGTCTCTCTAAACTTCCACTAGGTAAAGACTGCAACCTGGTTATTGCTTTGGCTGCAAGCTTGTAAGACTGCAGCGCCCCAGCAGCTGTCATAGGGACCTCATAAGGCTTCACAGGTTCAAAGTCCACAATCAAGCTACCAGTTACGCGATGAACAATTGCATAAAACGGTTTTCCAGATGTCTTGCAATGAACTAAGACAGGATTCAAGAGCGCAACATCCCCAAAACCCAAGGCTTTTTGCAAGGCAGAGGCACTGGGTGCAGTGAAGATGGTTCTAATGTCAGTTCCAATGCCAAGAACAGGGTAATCCCCAACACTTGGGACAGCATGACTAACCATGGTCAACATTTCGGGGGCATTTTCACTGTATGCAATGACCTTGAAAGTTTTCTCATCCAAGGCCAGCAAACATCCAAAAGGCTGGATCAGTTTGCCTTTCTGGATGTGATGAAGATAAGTCGTGGTAACTTTGTCAGACTTAGGTTGTTGATCTTGACCAACTGAACTCGTGATGCGTACTGAGCTCGAGTAGTCAAATGAACTGCCTGACTCTTCAAAATCAGCATGGAGCTTTGCATCCACAGTTGTCTGAGCAATTATTCTGGCACTGTGTCTTGATCTCCCAGAATTGCTAGATGAATGACTAGGTCTTGAAGTAGACATTTACCTGCAGACTGTCAGAGAAGCATAAATGCAGAGCAATAAAAAACATTGGAATCAACGGAAAATTTTGTTAGAAACTTCAAGCAACAATGATCCCTCTTTTGCATGCTCTTTTGGGTGGCATAAACTGAACATATTTTACTGAGTATTCGGTCAAATTAGTTGCCATCGTCACCATACAGGGCATACTAATGCCAGCTGAGGCGTTAACAACAGTGTGATGATAATGAGGGAGAAAATGGCAGCTCCTATAAGCTGAATGAACCAAGATAACAGAATAGTTATAATTCTCTGGTCATTCCAAAATTTTGTTTGAAGAAAAGCGAAGCTCAAGCATTAAAGGTAGCTGTAATAAGGAATCAAGGAAACAAATAATTCGGAAAGCCTAAAAGAACTAATTACTAAAGCCCCACAAGTCCCTCTATCATTCTTTTATTTGGTCATAAGCAAACTGTGGTTCAGTCTGGGAGAGTCTTACCACGCTCAACGATAACAAACAGAAAAGCGATCAATAATTGAACAACCAAAGATACAAAACAAAGAGAGAGAGGACCAAAGTCTTAAAACAAAGCACTTGAGAAAGAGAAATGAAGGAACGGGCCTCTAACCTGGTTGAATTGGAGAAGAAGATGAGGATGAAAGGCGAATCGCTGCTTCAAGTCCAGTGTCGTGGAACTGGCTTCGACAAGTAAAGCTTGGAAATGAGAATCCCGAGTGTGTGCTCGTGCCCCATCAATCCAAAAGCACAGAGAGCAGGGACCACCATGTTATATTTATTCTTCATCTCATATATAAAATAATCAAACTTAGTTATCCCCCAGAAAAAAAAATCATATATATTTCCTCAGTGGGTGGGTTTTCCCTGCCAGCCACTACACTTCCAACTGCTTGCAGCAGTAAAAGTGGACAAAATACTGAAAACGAGCTCATCCTCGAAGGGACTTGCATCTCCTTCCATCTTTTGGTTTCTTTGCCTTGTCTTCGCTCTCATATTTGGCTTTTAGCTGTTACAATTGCCCATAAACAAGTTAAAGACAGCTCTAAACTGTATAAAGTGTCCAAACAAGTTTGTAATTTTATTACGCAAAAGTTAGGAGAGGCCTACCTAAACAAAAAGGCGAGAGAGGAATCTACAAAAAGATGTCTGTCGGGTAGGGAGGAAAAGATAGATTAAATTTTGGCAGGGTGGGGGTATGGGATCAAATCTGCTGCTATCACCAATGATCATGATAAGAACACAGCAATAATAAACAATAAACAAATCGAAAACTATTTGAATACCCTTTAAACAGTCATGGGCTGTCTCCCAGTCCTAGCTCCTCGCTCAGTAATCTAAACAAAAGCCAGAGTACTAGAAAGTCCCATGAACGCTCCATCAAGCGATTCCCCACTCTCTCTCTCCCTGTAACAAGTTTCCATCTTTTTGAAATATAAAATCCTTTTATATGAACGATTCAATAATAGAGTTTTATTTTTTTATTTTTCATAAAAAAAAGGCAGCCTGGCCATATGCCCCATGCCGCAGTCTTTATTGGGATAAATGCCAACGGCCCACTTTTGAGAATGCCCTCCCATCATCCCACGGGTTCCTCCATGGCTCTATCCAAACCCCTTTTGTCTCTGTCTCTGGTAGACTTAAAGAAATTTGATCATCGGAGGCAACTGTTTCTTCCTTAATAAATTCCAGTTATCTTCCCCTTCCCCTTTTTCCAGCTTTTACTAGTCAAAGCTTTTCTTATTTTCTAAGATGACCTAAAATTGCTTTTTTTTAACCATATTGATTTTGGTGTTTGGTCAATTATAGCTAAAAGTTGAAGCTCTCTTTCTCGTCTGTTTTTTCAGCACAGGCCTTGTGTTGATTGTAGGAGCTGAGAAATAAGCACCCCACAAAAACTTTGCATAAAAGAACCAACAAAACAAAAGAAGAAAGTGTGACAAAAGAATTCCTTCATCAACTGGTTCTGAGGCACAGCACTGATTCAAAGGCATAGCTTGCAAACACACATGACTTATCCTATGGAAAGCTCTGGCAGGATTCCGGGCTATCAACTCAGTTTGCTGATTTAAGTGACACACGAGTAACAACCAACTCAACTGTACAAAATCATTATGCATCCCAGCCAGGAACTAATTTCATCCCATCTTAACTTATGGGGACCACGAACGTTATCCAAACCACAGGTTGGTGCATGCATTCCTTGACAATTAGAGACTTTTTCGGTCAGGCCAGGGTGGGGAATTGCTGTGGTAAATCCGGTAGGGAAGTGATATTTGAACAAATTAAATAAGACAGACACTTTTTGAGTTGAATAATGCTTCACCAGGAAGTTTTTTCATTCCCACAGCCACTTGAGACATGTTTTCGTATATACCAACATAGAGAAATCATCCATGACAATGAACAATGTTAGCAGAAAATGAAGCATCCCTAATTCTCATCACCATTCAACCTATTCTCTTCATCGATGTCTGCTATACTTTGCCATATTATCGACATAATATAACTTCACTCAAGGGACTTCCACAACAATCAATCAACATCGCGTCCGCAACTAATGTTTAAGGGATTAACACAGAAAAAAAAAAGCCATCGCAGACTGATGGGTAGGTGTTAGTCAAAAGCTGGCCATTGGTCATAGATGTACGCGCAATGTTGTACTGAAATCTTGGATACATCTAGAGGAACTGTAGTCTCCAACTGAAATGAAGTTTTTCACAATCTCCAGCACCAAGGCAGCTCTTCGCCCAATAGAATGGTTCCCAAACAAAATACGTTTAGGAATAGGAGCATATAATACGACGGAGCACAAATAAGGTTTTTAATTAGCAATTGACATCGCCAATGAATCATCAAGTCCTGGATAAGGCTAACTCACCCAGTATGAACCAAGTGGGGGTTGCATTCTTTAGAATAGAAATCATTGTTCTCAATCAAGGAAGTCAACATTGAAAGAGTAAAACTAGGACTGTTGGGATCGCTTTTGGGAGAGGGAACAGAGGATTCAGACATCATACGAGGATGCTTGAAACAAAAGCAAGAACAACTGCCAAACTGACCTGGAAAAGAAGCAGAAGAAATGGAAGTTGATGGTGGTGATTTTGTGGGAAAAGAGAGACGTTGCTTGTCCTTTTTAAGGGGAAAAGGGACCATTTCGTTTGCCTTGGAAACTTTTTGTTTATTATCTATGTGACCCCTATACCACTCTTCCTCATGATTATCATCATCATCCCGCCCATTGTTCTTCTTCTTCTTCTTCTTCTTCTTTTTCTTCTTTAGAAACCAAAACTTGTTACTGCCCGTGCTGCCTAGGTGCCCACTTTCTGCTTCGTTACCATGGCTGCCACCAACTCTGGAAATATCTTCCTCGTTCTGATCAGGCATTAATTGTTTCAGCAGTAACAAAAATTTCAACAAACTCCCAAGCAAGGACCACCACAGGAGGCATTAATCAATTAATTAATGGAATCGTACCCTCCTTACAAATGAATGAATCAATTTAATCGAATCCTATCCTCCTTACAAATGAATGAACCAACTTAGTATTGGGAAAATTGAGTTGGGAAAAGGTCGGATCGGATAGGAAAATAATAGGCAATTTGGGATCACAAGTTTGGATGGGATCGATAGAAACTAAAGAAGAAGGAAGACGATTAAAGAATATTAGTAGGAAATGAAACGAAATACATGAGAACTGAAAAAAGGGCGGACAAACTGTAATTGAGATGCCACATGATGACGCGTCACCATCTTCCTAGCTTATTTTACGCGTAGTGAAGACAGACACGTTACACTTACGCAGAGGCATTTCCGTTTCCGTTTCCGTCACACCCACTTGCTCCTTTCATCTGTCGGCTTCTCAACTGTACCTTTTTCAACCGCGGTCTTTATGTGCGTTCCGAACAAAGTTACGAATATCTTGTCAGGCTTACTATCGGACTGAATTTTGATACACAATTATATCAATATCGGTAAGTATTTGGGTAATTCATAGTAAGGTAACCTGACTCGTTCGTAAATAATCCGAACCTGAGCTTGAATGTTAGGTTCGGCAATTTCACGAACTTGAACCTGAACCTGAACCTAAAGAACCTATAAGATCGGTTAATCTATTTTCAGGTTCGATTCTCAAGGTAACCAGAACCTATTCATATCAATATATATGACAATAAATTATAAAAATAATTGACGAAAACAAATACAAATTATTCATAAAAGTATGCATATAAAATTCATCAAAGATTAATCAAATATGTTAAACCCAAGCAAAGTAAAAATAAGCCAAACAATGTCTTATAAAAGATCCATACTAAAAAAAAAAGAGATAAATTGTTAAACAATTATTCTTCGAATAGGATGGTAGGATGGTAGTTTGAGAGATGAGAGATTGAGAAGTGACTGTAGGATGAAAGATTGAATGAATTTTTTTTCTTTTTTGAACGAATAGAATGACCTTTAATTTTTCTTTGTTTTCATCGAAGGAAAAACCTTTCAACTTCAATGGCAAATATTTGATAAAAGATCAATTGTGATTCAAGCGATCTTAGCCATAAATTTACAAGGTTTGTATTAAGACCGTTGGATTGAATTGTCTTTTTTTAGAAAAACTGAATTTACAAGTAATATTAGCAATTTTATCAATTATTCATATAAGAACAAACTACATTTCTATATCAATGATTCATATAAGAACAAACTACATTACTATTCTTAATTTAAATATTAGTGCCTATTTGGATGAGTTTATATCAGTAGAGCTTTTGTCAGTAGAGTTTTTCTGATAAGAGCTTTTCTAAAAAGCCAGTTGACTATTTAACTGTCAATTAAAAACATAACTTTTTAAAAAGAGTTTCATTGTTGGATCCTGTTTTCAAAGCCCAACAATCGCTCTGATACCAAACAATGCTAGACCTCGTTTCCGGAGCCTAACATTCAGAGTCAAAAGACATAATCTTCATTAACCCATATTTTTAGAGTCAAACTCTCTCTCTCTGATACCATAAGATGTTAGGCCCCATTTTCGATGCCTAACTATCAATCCAAAGTTGAAAAGCCTAAGCGAGTTTCCTTATAGGGTTATTCCAATGAACCCTCACTTTGTCGTCATCTCACAAGGGTGGCTTGCCCACAGCAGCCCATCACCAACATCACAATTTGACTTCTTCAAGTCAATTGAAGCTCTATGCCTCTAGTTTATTTTAAAACAAGAACATTCTCATTCGGAGCTCTATAACTCAAGATAAGCTTAAAAATCCAAAGTGTGTTCATAACCTAGTTATACCCCTCCGACAGATCCCTCATTTTCCTTCCGTCAATCCCTTTTAAATCAACCCTAAAAGCTACAAATTTTATTGAGAGATAGGAAAATGTGTCTTGAATCTATTGCTTCAAAATCAATTAATTGGGAGGTCATGTTATGAAGTTATGGCCAAAAGAATCAACCATGCTCATGTCCTCAATCATGTTGTACCCATCTCGGATCAATTAGCATAACTTTCATTAGAGATTTTAGGTTAAGGTTTTCTTTTAATTATTTTGAAAAAGACTTTCAGATTTATAACTTTCATGAAGACATCGAAGGCAAATTCTATCATCTAGAGGGCAAAAAATGGGACCAGATGATAGGATTAGATGAATAGTGCATCAGACGATATGACACCATCAGACGATACGTTCTCGCTAGACGAAGCGTCCTCACCAGACGTCACGTCCTTACTAGACGAAGCATCCTCACCTAATGATACGTCTTCACCAGATGACGCATCCTTACTAGATGACGCGTCTTTACTAGATGATATGTCCTCACCAGATAATGCGTCCTCACCAGATGATACGTCTTATACTCCTGAGCATCTCTACTTATAAGAACCATAACTTTTGACTCCAATACCCAAAAATTTCATACTTTATACCGTTGAAAGCTAAAAAGATAAGCTACAATTTCCAGAAGGCAACTTTGACTAATTTAGCCTAAATTAGTCATATTTTTTCCCCTAAATTTGGTACAAAATTTATACACCTATGAAAGACTTAGATCATGAAATGTACATCTTCAAAAGAAACATGCACATACTCCTGGGGAACTTTTCAGTTCTAAACTCATTTTCCAAATTAGCAGAAGCCCATACATAACTTTAATTACATAATAACATTATAAACGAGGGCTTAACACAAATTACAATAGATATATAGGATGCTCAATGTTTAACATACTTATGAAGCTATCCAAAAGTGATCGAACTAACTTAGTTACAAAAGTTTCTAATATCTTGGAGTTTCCGATGCCTTCTAAGAATTGTTAACCTTCTCGTTCTGCAGCTGAGGAGGGAATATTGGGGTGAGCTACACAGCTCAATGACTAACATATTTATAATCATAGTCAATTGACCACCAATTCAAGCATATGTATATATATATACATACGTATATTCAATAATTCAAGCATTCTTCAATTTAGTTTAACACCCTTAGCACATAACACTCAAATGCATCATACACGACAAATGCCATGACTTCTTTTGAGGTATAACACTGTCATATTTCATCATACATTTTCAACATTTACAAACAAGGTAATTTCAAACAAATCAATTTGAACATACACACACAAGTAAGAATTTACCCAATTACACTATAACCATAAATATGTTACCCACCTAATTAGTTTGCGAAAATCCAAGTCAAGCTTGCCTTTTCCCTTGCTATTAGG
>JANIPM010000007.1:34045337-34057865 GCA_027478405.1 Erythroxylum cassinoides
GATGATGGTTTCTCATTGAGTTCGCAAACTCACCCAAAATTGCAACTATTTTTCAGGAAATCGAAGAGTACCCCGTTGGACAAACGGGAGTATGCCTACTGCAAGCAAGTCAGAGTTTGGGATCGGGATCAGTTCACGTCTGCATTTACATCATTCTGTTATTGTGTAAATTGTATTTCTGCGATTTTCGCAGATTAGTGATTTTTATTTCAGTAGGCCCTAATTGGTTAATGTTATATTTGTAATATGATCACTGAAAGCATTTAAAAGTGACATTGGGCCATTTTGGTTACTGACTCTTATGGATGAAATGGTTACGTACTATTGAGTGTCTTTATGACTGAAATTGTGTTATGATTGAAAATGTTTTCGTATTAAAGCGGGCCCAAATCGTTTACTGAATTCCGCGCATGTGATTGTTTTAAAAATAAAAATATCTTACTGAGTTTTTGAACTATTTGACTGCTCTAGCATACCATCCTCGTGAGGCACGGGCTCAGATATCAGCCTCGATGTCGAGTTTGGGTCTTGCGGGAGTGGGATGCTACAGGAAGGATCTTCGACTTAGATTCAATTACGAACACATGTTAGTCGCAACCATCCACATCTAGTACAACAATATCTAGTAGGCGATCCATATCCATTGAAGTTCATGAGCTTCATAGCACAGTACAGGCACTAACAACTCAATTGCAATAGTCGATAAAGTACATAGCCCATCTCCGTAATAAGATGGATGAGTTGAAGAGGAAGGACAGTACCTCATCGCAATATTCAGAGCATCCACATTCACTAAATGAATAGCATAGATGTAGTCATTTTGTATGAATTAAATACTTATTATTGTAGATAATATTTTTTATTATCAGTTAAGATAATTTTTACTTTATATCATCAATCAACTTTTTGTTTTAACAAATTAAATGTAAAAACAAATAAAAAAAATCAGATAACTGATAACTGTATAAATTATACATCAATCATAAGATTATTAAATAAAATTAAATGTAAGGAAAATTTTAAAAAACAATATCAGTAAATTTGCCAACAGAAAAACAAAATATGTCAGTAAAATGTGAATTTACAGACGGACCACCAAAATTCATCAGTAAAATGCAGTAAATTTACCGACAAACCACTAAGATCCATCGATAAAATTAGTCCTGAATTTACTGAGAGAGGAGCCTTGTCTATCGCTATATTTACCGATCGAAACAAACCTTCCGTCACTAAATTTACCGATAGCACAAAAATTACCATCACTAAATATAGCGACGAAACAAAAGATATCCATCGATAAATTAGCGACATAAAATTTGAACTCCATTGCCAATTATTACTTATGGCCGTTTCTCCGACAATTCATTCCGTCGGTAAATTCTGTTGCTAACTTAGCTTGTCAATAGAAAACTTTTACATTCCGTCAGTAATTTCTGTTGCTAAATCTAATTTTTCTTGTAGTGATCCTTTTTAATAGGTTTGAGATTTATGCACAGAAAAATATAATAGAATATCTTTTTAAGTTTCTTTGTAATAATAATAACATAAAAACTTGAAAAACTTCTTCAAAATAAAAATATAATTAGAAAATCCTCCTTTGGATGAAATTAAAATTTCTTAAAAACAAAGAACTGATATAACTTTCCCTTTAAGATTAAAATAAAATTGAAAAAGTAAATTCAAAAGAAATTAAGAATATTATGAGCCAAAATAATTATATAAACAATTACCTACAAATTATAAGGAATCAAACAGAAAAAAAAAAAGAAAATCCTACTATTATAGCAAATCAAGATTCTACTATTAATGCTCCTATATTTGAGCTCCATGAAGTATCTAGTAACAACTCCAACCAGTTTAGTAAAATAGGATACTCAAGATTTTCTCCTAGCCATACAAATTCAATTAAGAAAAGATAAATAAAAATGTTATCTTTAATACTTCAAATTTATCCTCACAACAAAGATAAATACTTTAGCATAAACTAGACAAATTCAATAGAAACTAGAAGCCAAACTAAAATTTAAAAAAAATTGTAACTCCTAAGAAGTAAATTCACATAACCTTAATATGATCAAATAAGATGGTAATACAAAATTTGATAGTTTTTAACTTCCTTCTCTAATAATAAATAAACTCCATTGAAAGTCCACAATTAAAACTCATTTCAGTAAGCCTATTGTCCATGACATTAATATTGATTACACATTAGATATCTATGTAAATTCATGCTAAAGGAACCGAACTTATGTTCATTTTGTAATAATGACCTCCTATTTTTAATAATAAAATTTTTATATATTTTTACCTCTTAGAGAAATTGTAAGATTAGGATAACTATCAAAAGAAACTGGATCATTATAAAGGCTAGATTCAACTGGGCTCAAAAGAGTCTTAAAAATTATAGAATACTGTTAATACTAATGTACTTAATTACTCTTTTATTAAAGGTTTTATCTCTAACTGTACTATTATGATAACAAATATATTGTTTCCAAGGATTTTTTATAAAGGAATATCTCTTCATTCAGTTTTAATGGTATAATATATTTTTAAAAAAAATTAAATTTTCCTTGTTAATAGATTTGATCTTTTTGTATTTTAGGAAATTTCTCTTTATCAACAAAATTTTCAAAGTACATTTATGCGAAGGTCAATTATTGAGGATCGAAAGGACAGTAATTCTTGCCATATCGGGACATGATCCTCTAGCCCGTGAACCCTGTACCAACCCTATCTCAACCTATCTCAACCATCCATTTACGTAAATCACCATCCATTTATATGGATTCACTATCCATTTATGTAAATTTTTGTGAATCCACATAAATGGATGGTTGAAATAAATTAAGACAGGGTTAGTACAGAATTCACGGGCCAGAAGTTTTGAGTAACCGAGCATCTACTATAAGTCCAATCAAATCGAAACCACGTGGCTATTGCAGTTATTAACGTTAACACAACCTCAGCCACAAGGTCCAAGCTGTCAAACTGGGGAAATATAATCCCAGTTGTAAGCTTTAACAAAGCATAAACAAATTAAACCAATCTTCCTTCAGTTTGACAGGGTTAAAAATAACTCGTAAAATAATTGAAATAGTAATGGACTGGAGTTAGACACACATTCGGGCTACAAAGTTAAAAGATTGACCGCATGCAGCTTTGCATATAACAATGGGATGTTCGGCATCTTCCATGCACACAGCAGGAGGGACAATTCAAGTACAAGGACTACTAACTTCTGTCAAACTATAGTGCGTTTAAGTGTTACAATTAAATTTCATATCTACAAATGCAAAGATACAAAGGTAGGCAAACCCAAGTCGACAGTCCACATACAGCAACTGATGGAAGGTGGAAGCCCTAATATCGGTGACCAAAAATCTTTGATACTAAATCATGAAGGGGCAGTGGACCTTAAAGCACTCTCTACTATTTGACATCATCCACAAAGAGCTAATAATGTAACACATTTCCCCAAACATGGAGCATCATGTCATATTCCTCTCAACCCTTTACACACTTCTCTTAACTGTTTATTGCAGTTTTTCCAGCCTGATCAGCATTCACCTCAACCCACTCACATTTGCAGCAGGCACTTTTTCAGGGTAACTGGAGAAATCCAAGTCAATTAGCGACATGTCATATGAAACAGATAAGGAATTCGAAGTATCCACAAGTAGAGAAGACTTCATCACATCAGAATGTGCAGAACTAGGCACTGAATTATTATTTTTGGGAGTGCTTGTAGCGGAAGAAGATTGACTAGATAGCTGAATCTCATCCAACTTATTTCCAAACATATATTTGTTTTTTCTCACAGCATCCATCTCCTGGCCAGTTGGAACAAATGTTCGTGCTCGATACTTTCTCGTTCCCTCATCACCATCATTATGATTGTAAAGCACATAATCATGGTAAGTTGGTGCAAACTGTAACAATGATAAGCAAATCATCATCAGATGTTTCACTAAACCAAAGAAAAGAAAAACAAATGCTCCTAAAGAGGCCATAAGGCTGATAAGAAAACAAGCAAGAAGCACCTGGTGAACAGTGTCATGGTAGAAGTCATTTAACATCAAGGCATGTGCAAGGCTTCTGGTAAAACCACAAGACCCCCCAATGTTTGCACCAGCATATTCTTTATATGGAAATGCATAAAAGTGACCAAGCGCAGCAAGAAGCATCTCAACACAAATGATAAAATCTTGAAATTGAGCAGCTTCCTCTGCATCCTTAATCAATCCAGATTTTGCAGCAAGAAAGACAAGAACTCCCTGGGAAAAGAAATGAGAACATGAAAAAGTTTGACCACCAACCTCCTCATATTTTGCAAGGCAATCCCAACTATATTGGATTTGGTAATGTTTCAGGAAACACATAGCTATTCATTGTGCCAAAGATATGAGGGGCATGCAAATGGACCAACTAGAAAGGTCACATCTACAACATCAGTGTTTCCTAAAACAATCCAATAAAGGAAAAGATTCATGTAGCCGCCCCAAGATAAGGTGGATATGATTTGGTAAAGTATGTCTCAGCCAACAAATGATAACAAATAAGAAACAGGAGACTAGGGCATCCAAATTGGCATTCCAGTTTTGCAGATCATAATTGCACTATCCAACAGTAAAAAAGCTTCTCTACACTTGTGTGTTTCAAATAAATACAGGTAAGTCAAAGCGAAGAAAAGGAGTGACATGGATGTCTCATAAAACAGAATAATATAACTGAATCAAAACATCTGGCTAAATCATGAAACAACCGTCTAATATTTTCTGCCATCAGAGCAACTAAAATAAAACCTAAAGGAAATGATGTCTCAGGTATGTTTACATTACAAATTGAAGCTTCCTTGAAAATACTTGAGCATCATTAAACCTAATGTGTTTAATAGGAGGAATCATTTAACCAAAAAAAATAAAGAATGAATGAAAAACTGATGTGGAAGCCACAACCTCAATGTGAAATGGACATCTCTGCATGATATTATTGCAATTTCAAGGAGATAATAACTCCCATTGTTTAGAAGTATAAGAAAGAAGGATCTTGTAGAAGTTACATGCAGTTATGACAATTAAAAGATTCAGAAATCAAGGAAAGCAAGAAGTCCTTTTCCTTGTCAACTTTCATGGACAAGCATGGAATCCCTAGAGATAGAGTCAAAAGTGTATGAATGAACTTTCAAATGAGAAAATTTAGTATCTTTACGAGAACATGTGAAATTCACCTGCCAGTATGTTAAGAAAACAACCGATTTGATAATGATAAACTTTGGAACTGGGTTGAATGGCTGAAGCAGATCTTTGCATGCCACATAAAATAATGCTAGAGCATACAAAGCCATCGTGTAGGAGAGCGTGTAGATAATGGTAAGATAGAGATATGATTGGCCTGGGCTGAAATTTCCATCTTCATATTTCCCTTTGGCATAAAGGATAAGTGTAACAGCAACTAAGATAGGCTTCAAAATCACAAACTGCAAACAACCCTGCTTGCACCTCCGTATAAAGCGCCTGGATTTTATCAAACACAATCAGCCAAGAGTAACACGACACTTACATATAAGTAGCAACAAATTTTCAAAGCTTTCAAAAATCCCCGACTCTCAAGAATAGGTAAGATAATAGTATCACGGACGATGGTTACACAAAAACAGGTCAAGCGAACTGGTATGTAATAAAAGGATAGAAATCATAAATGGCTGATGAATAAAAGAAACAAGTCAGAAATGACACAAGCTGACTAAAATGTTCAACTAAAAATAGCACAAATAATTTCTGCAGACCAGCCCATAAACATAAAGAAACTCACCCATCTAAGGGTACCGGTGGAAAGCAACATGTCATTAGGCACCATGATGGCTTCATAACGCGTCCACTCAAACTCAACACAACTGCTCCAGGTCCACCAACCCAAGCCAAGCACAATGATAAGAAATTATAAATGACCCAAGCTTCATAGCTGAGACATTTAATAATATGTTAGCATAAAATAGTTTATTTGGTATGTAACACATGAAAAATTACCTACAATGCTCAGAATTTCAAAGGATAGTTAGCAAAAGAGATTCAACTATTTGTTCAGCCTTGGTTTTTTTAGAATTTCAAGCTTAGAATAGCCAGAATTTTATGATTTAATATGACTGGAATTTTAGGTTTGGTATGGCTAAAATTTAGGTTTTGGTTGCTGGAATTTAGTGAGGTAATCGAGTAATGAAAGGTAGGGAACTAGGAATCACTCTTAGGACCTAATTCTGATTTAATGTTACTCACTTCGTAAGTCTATCTTGGTAAAGATAATAGCTATAGTCAACATGTCTAACATGTCATCAAGGTGAGAGATTGGCAACTATACCTTATTGTCATCATTTTTATCACCCAATAATTAATGCACATTCCCCAGCATCCATCTTTTTTAGGAGCCAATAATGTTGGATTTATGTCCATACTAAGACTTTCCTGAATAAATCCCTTTTTCAGCAACTCATCTACTTGTCTTTCGAGCTCTTTGTTCTCAATAGGATTTATGTGATAGGTTGAAAGCTCAATAGAGTAGATCCAGGTACTAAGTCAATAGCATATTGAATATCTCGTAAAGAGGGTAATTCACCTAGTAAATCATCTGGTATGAAGTTTGAAAGATTAGTCAACAGTTTGCTCACTTCTTTTGATAATTAAAGGGGTGTTTTGGGTGTTATTTCTATTACTTCTCTCACCACCATTGCAAACACAATTGCTTTCTCTTTGCTGACAGATTCAAACTCTAGGCTTCAAATTTATCTTCTTTTCATGAAACATAAATTGATAAGTGCGAACTTTTCTTAAATGTTGCACATCACAATCATAAAGCTCAGTCAACCAAATCAAATGTGAGATACTTTCATAGGATTAATATCACACCAAATAAAATCTTCATATATTCCTAATTTAAGAAACCAAACACCTTCAAGCAACCAGTAAAATGCCATCATCCACGCAAGCAACTTTGTAGGGATGTGGACGTTTCTCTGAGAGTAAATGCAATAACTTCATTACATTCTTTGATACCATATTCATACTGCTACATCAATGATAAACTTATATACTTTATCTCCACTCCTAACTTGAATAAAGAAATAGCAATACGAAGCCATTTTCCTTGTTCTTCCACCTTAAAAGTTGTAGGTATTAGCATCACTGCATTAAGGTTTGCAGGATCAACTTGCTCATCACTAGAGCCTCCTTAACTCCTCCCCAACATTATGTTTATAAACATATTCATTAGATTCTTTCTCCTCTTCTTCCGTCATGTGCAAACCTCTACCAGTATATTTATAAGCAAAGTGGTCCCTCCCATTACATCGAAAGCATTTCTTATCATTACTGCCTCCTCTTGTCCCAATCTTAACAATGGCTTTTTGTGTTTGGGTTGAGAACCTTAAGAAGCTTTATAGTTGTTTTGTGGTGCAAAATTTTATGCATTAGATGCTGGCATAAAATTTTGCAGAGTCATAGTCCTCTTTATGCCAAACTCCTCAGCATGACTTCTAAATTTTAGTTGTTACTTATCTTAGATATTGTTCCGCTCTTAAAGCTAAACAACATGCCCACTCTTAAAGCTAAATGATATGCATCTTTGAGGTTGTAAATCCTTTACATCGTTAGCTCCTTACAAATTCCTACCCTTAAGCTATTTTGTAGTGAGATATAAGTAGTTCAGATTCCATTCCTTCACACCGGATAGAAAGCTCATCAAATATTTTGAAGCAACCTGTTACGGACATAATCCCTAGTCTAATTATCGTGAATTGATCTTGGAGATCATTTTGATAACGAAATAGTAAGTATTTTCCAATAACTTCAACTTCATCCTTTCCCAACCAACAATTGGTGGATGATCTGTTTTTCGAAGTCTATCTTCTATCAATCTCCACCAGATTTTAACATCCAACCAGCTTCATCTTTGCAAATCAGACTTTTTGATCTTCTGACGTGTACTAGTCAAAGAAGTCCTCCATTCCGACTATCCAGTCCAAGAACTACTCCGGAAAACAACACCAAACAACTCATAAGTCTTGTCAATTGTATTTATAGAGGGTTTCATAACAAAGCCAAGTGGCTTTTCAACCACATAGACATCAGCAACTTTTGAATAGTTGTCTCTTGTAGTCGAATGGACTAACATATCGTTATTGCTGAATTTCAACTTTGCAAGTAGCCTTTATTTAATTTCACATCATTCAAATCTACTTCTCCTTCATCACCCACTACAATATAACCTTCATCAACCTAATTTGTTGTTTTCTCAACACCAATGATATTGTCAAGTTTTGAGCCAACAAGCTCCGAAACCCTTAGTACTTACGAATTAATCTTTTCAGCTCCTTGTTTTATTATTTTAGCCTGTTTTCCTATTATTTCCGCCTGCTGTCTTGTTGCTCCAGCCTGATATTCTCATGTTTTGATTTGTTGTTCAGGTGTTTTGGCTCGTTGTTTAAGTGTTTCAACATGTTGTTTAGTTGTTTCGGCTTTAGGGTTCACCAAATGATTCACTTCCTCCAGCTTTTCTTCAAATTTAACAATTTTTTCATCTTCCATTGTCAAACTGTCCATATCATCAAGTACCTAAGGACCTTCTATGTAGGCTTGAAGGTTCTAATTGATAAGTTGATCAAAAGGTGCCAATAGTCCCACCATCCAAAACAAACACTCTCTATATGCCATTCTTATTAAATTTGAAGAATCAAAATCAGCATGAGTTTTCAGCAAAGATTTTCTCTTTCATTGCATGCTTTTGATTAATATCAATCCCTTCATCTTGCTTATTCCCACCTTCCCATGTTTAGAATCAAGTATAGATTGTTGGTTTGCATAATTATTTATTGTGGGAATTTTGACTTTTAGAAAATAAATTTCAAAGCTGTCAATCTTCTCCAAAAATTGACAAATATGCTTTCTTTTGAGAGTTGTTACATATAAGTTGGTTTTTGGAGCACTTGTGAACATTGATAATCAATGCCCAATTCTTTTGCAATATTCAAAAGTACTTCATCTCACTCTATGTTGTTAAGTATTCTTCTTTACGCCCTCCCACTACCTGTCCTAATTGTGAATCAAAACTTTAATACCAAATTGATGTAGAACAAGTAAAAGATCTATCAAACTTGTGGCTCAGACCCACAACACTTGTAAAATTTTCCCTTTGGAATATGTGTTCTAGGTTTGGAATTTTAGCTTAGGTTGTTGAAATTTCAAATGTGGAATAGTAGTAATTTTAGGATTCTGATTGCTGAAAATTTGGGCTAGAATTGCTGGAATTTTATTGAAATAAATAAGCAATCAAGGGTAGAGAACTAAGAATCACTTCTAGGGTCTAAGAATCACTTTTAGAAAAAAACATCACATCTCTTATAATTGAAAACTTAAGTTTAAAAAATAAAGACTTTATCATTAAAGGCTTGAGTACACATACACACACACACACACAAGTGTATATAATCCTTATTCTACTAGCAAAATGTTCCTAACTAAAATATCTAAACAAAATTGAACCACTTATTAATAAGAATTCTATATTCTTAAATAAATTTAAATTCTAAACAAGTAGGATACCATAACTACAACTAGGATAACATATCCAACTCACTAGTACATCCTATCTAATAAGGAAACCTAGCATAAACAAAATTTCAGCCTTGTTGTCTATGTTGTCACGTCAACTCCTACTCTTCATTCCACCAAATTAAAGCTAGTAGTTGACTAATTTGTCATCTTTTATTTCTTTTATAAACTATAAGCTCTTTTGCATTATTTGCTTATGTAGCTCCAGTTTCAAGGAAAAGAGAGGAGGCTTGTATAATAGAAAAACCACATGTATACTTACACTTCCCGTATGGAGTTGACATATATAGAACTCTTGGGCAGAACCAAGGACATAAAAGATGTTAGAGCATACACCTGCCAGCAAGCGAGGAGTAAAAAGAGTGATGGCATATTCAAAGAAAATGCAACTGCAGATCACACAGAAAAGAACTAAAACAACAAGCATAATATCACTCATGAATGTAGTGTATGACAAACAGACTCCACTTGTTCAACAATAGATAAAAACACCGCCATAAGTGCACAGGCACAAATTTGAAGAGATAACTTCAAAGTATGACAAAGAGAGGGAAGAAATCAAATTTTTTTAGAAGAATTGCATACATTATTCACGATGTAGATATTTCAAATATAAGTACTTCGCCAGCTAACAACTTTTTGGATAAATCAAACGAACATTGATAAGTGAGTTGGTGACATGATGTCAGTTTTTCCAATTAGAAAATTTTCTTAGGAGCTTTACCGCAAACAAAAGGTAAAAGCACAAAGAAATTGAGGAACGGTTTTTCCACTCACCAAGTTTCAGTTATTCGCTTAACAAGGTGGAGAACACTAATGAAATAGTCTTTGAAACACTACAATCTATTTGATCAACTACACAAGAATGTAGCTTTTCAACATTGCTTCTTTTAAGTGTGAAATTCATCTGCAGAAGGTTAAGTGGATAAATCATTGTACCCAAATTTTGCTTCATATTGTAACTCTTAAGCTATTAGAAGCCAATCCTTTGAACAATGAATGTCCATTACATGATAAATCTTGTACAAATTCCTGTTACATTATGTCCTCAATTACAGTCAGTTACATTACATTAGATTATAAACTATATTCAATTACATTATATCCCCACCAAACATAACCCAAAAGTCTCTAATAAGTAAGATTGAATACTACAAAACAAAAAACATCGTCAATCTGCTTATCTCAACTAGCTCATAACAACAAGACTACTAACATGGTAAACCAGTATCCATATAGTAAAAATAAATGAAAAGCACTAACCGGAACCATAAAGATGATGCGAACTATGAATCTCTGGTAAGTAGGTTCTGTGTAATTCAAAAGGTGTCGGTAAATGTGAAAAATGGCCAAAGCAATGGCTCCGGCGGTGCAAATGAAAGCAATGATGATGAAGTATACTGAAACCAACTCGACCATTTTGAAAAGCCCACCAAACCAAATTGGCTGTCCACTGCCTTTTTCAGAAAGTAAAAGAAACATCGATGAGTAAAATTAGCGGTAAAGCAAGCAACACCATTCGAAGTTGCAGTAGTGGAATGAAAGAAAGAGGAAACAATATCGGAAAAAAAAACAAACCCTAACCTTAGGGTATTGGTCACCGGTGGCCGCAACACAAGAATGAATTCGCACGCAGGTATCAGTTAAACGGATGATGCGCTTCTCTGGCTAGGCTTTAATCTCTAAACAAAGAAAACAAAAAGAACGACGCGACGTTGCATTCTAAGAAGGATGGACAAAAGGGATTTGAATTGATTGCATTGGGTTGCATCAGTTACATTTGAATGGGAAAACCCAATTGCGACTCCGGACGGATCAAAAAATGAAATTATGAAAAAGAAACGAATGAAAATCTAAAAAACAAAAGAAAACTACTTTACTTACACTGCTTCTCCTCCATGAATGAGAGAGACAAGAGAAACATAAGGAGAAGACGAAGGAGACGGAATATTTATTGATTTAGATGTTGCTGCTGTCAAGTTAACCAACACGCCGTCTTCTCTACTTTTGTTATTTATTTCTGTTTTTAAAATAACCAAAATGCCAATTTAACATTTTTTATTTTTGTTTCTTTTGCCTCATTTTAATTTATTATATATAATCACATTTTATATGTTAATTAGCTATCAAATTTGTCATAAACACTCCAATGATGAAAAGGTATGATTAGTTGGATTAAGTAGGTGGTTACCTCGCCTCCATGTGAAGGATCTTTATGATTTTTCAATGATTGTGCAACCCACAATACAACACAATAGCTATCACGTATACTTCAATTCTCCAATAATTTTTATATTTTTTAATTATGTTTTTTAAAATTATTTTAGTGTTATTTTCTATAAGCAAATGCCATTTCACATTAGCAAAACATCTATTTCTGGAAAAGTAACGTAGATTTCAAATATATGATGATAAATTAAAATGAAGATTCATAAAAAATAATTATTAACTAATTTATGATTATACAAACTATTCTTTTTAAGCGTTAAGTTAATGGACTAACATGTTTTAATTTAAAAGCAAGTCTCCTTTTACTTTTCCTTTTATTGTGATTTCAATTGTAACACTCTCTTGTTCCTCTTTAAAATCTCCTCTATTTCTAAAGTCTTTCATTCTTGAACTTCCTCGTTGTAGCTTTACCTAACTTATCCCTTTTCTTATACGAGATATCATTAGAAGTACTAATTTTTCATGGATACTCCCACCAATACTGATTATATTTGAATATGATGCCACATGATTTACGGATGCATATATGTTTCTTAGAACTCCATCTTTATTTGTCAAAGTGGATTGTGCATTTTCTTTATCAATGAAATTTGATCTATCTATTAATTTTATTGTTTTCCTTGTAATTAATTGTAAGAGCCATTGGTTTGGTTTAGCTGTTCATATCCAAAGAAGTCTTTTTTTTAATGATTCTTTT
>JANIPM010000007.1:34093206-34105703 GCA_027478405.1 Erythroxylum cassinoides
GGGAATTGAGAATACCTATTCACCAGCTTGAGGGGGAGTGTGGAAAAACTGTATAGTTAGGAAACTATTTTAGGAAAATATATTGTAACAGATTGTATCCTTAAGTTAGGATAGGATTGGCTAAGATTCTGATAAGATACTCCATGATTTATGGGTATCTACCAGAATTGGATACTAGGTTTTTGTATATATATATATAGCTAGTAGTGCTGTAACAAAAACACATAAGGAAATACACTTTCTGCTTAATTTCTGATATCTCAAAACATTTTCGGTTAAAGATTCAGTTCCTTAACCACTATTTTAATAACATCTACAGCTAGAAGACACAAAAGACCCAAATTTTGCAAAGTCTAACACTAATCCACAAGTTATCAAAAAGCACAATCCGTTAAGTTTTTTTTGGAAGAAACGCAATTCAAAACACTAAGAATTCATGTGCTTAACTAAAAAAGTTTGACCATGTACATCATTGTATTCATCAAATATGAATGGTCTGTTTTGGCATTTACCCGTGACATTGCTGAAACACCAAGCAAAGCATACACCATATTCGATACAAGTCCCTCACCATTGTGAGATATGACCTGAATTACTATGGCACTGAATGATCCTTCACGAATGCAACTAAGTGAATCCAAAAATGATGTTAAGCCCACTTCCAAGAAACCTGACGATAAAACAAATTAAGACTGAAAAGTTAATAAAAAAAACTGCATTCATATGGCTACCTTAGATGAAAACATAACCAAATTAGGGAAGTAAAAAGAATCTTAAACAAGGTAAGAACGCCATTGTTGTAAATATACAATAACGTAATCAAAGAATGAAATTCAGTCAATAAAATAAGTCACATTATCTAAGAATGGTTGAATAGTAACTTGATGAAATGGAAATGCCTTGAATCCAATTACCAGACACTTGACTACACATTAAAGAACAAATAGCAATGACCACAAAATACAAATTCAAAATTGTAGTTTACATACTACCACCCAAAATTCATGCCAAACGATGCAGTATTGTGTTATACTTACATGACAAATATGACATTGCTGCTAATGCAGCTCCACGATGCATAGCAGTGCAGCATATAGCTGCTTTTTGAAACGATGCTTCAAGAAGTGAACCTGATGCAGCTAATACTTCCTGGGATATTCATATAGCTAGAGACATCATCCAAATTGGATTCCTTAAACAAGAAGGTGCTAAGAAATGGAGGGAAAAACCAATCGTCTAAAATATGTACTCAAAATTAAGAGATGCAACAGAGACTAAAAGACTGAGATTATAAGCAATTGGAATACTAAACCTTGCCAGAGCCACGAATAAACGTGGATGCAAAATTTGTATATGCCTCAACCAAATCAGGCTCCTGATCACATATGTATGAAGAGTTAAGAGCCTTGATTGATGCTGCTTGTGTAAACCGTTCGAAAGTTGTAATAAACAATAACCCATACTCCTCCCGCTGACCAAATTCTTCGATTACAACTGAAGCTGAGGATGCATTTTTCATTTGATGCAAAACAAAAGAGTAAGCGTATAAGCAGGAAATAATGTGGCCTATAGCCTACAAATTACATGGTTTTATACACAAGTAGTAACTGCTGGATATATTGGTAAATTTGTTTTCAACTACTACAAAGCTCTCATCAGAAGGAAAGGTTATAAAAAGGAAAGATGATCAAACATTAAAATTTTGAAATAATACATGATCCAAACACCTTACCTGTCCTGATGTAGCAGTCGTGACTTTGAAATGACAAAAAATTATTTGATAGGCAGTCCAGTATATTGGGGAGTAGCATAACAAAGTGCTGCCCTGTAACAAGTAACTTTCAGTTGTGGAATATGTAATTATTCTTGCTGCACCAAATGGCATATCAACTATGTGGATTGGAAAGAACAGCAGTAACTCAAAGAAAAGAAATTATCTCCCATTACCAGAGGAATGAATTGCTAATGAAAGAGCACGGCAAGATGCTGTAGACAAGTTATTGTTCTCCATGTGTTCAGACCTCAAAAGTTTCTCTAGTATGGGCCAGAAAATCCTCAACAGTCCAAATATAGGATCGTCAGCAGAAGGACCACTAGGTATATTTGTTGCAAGATGAGCAAATACAGTCCCCATCCTGTAAATTAGATAGAGATTAGAAGCAGAAGACCATATGACACAACTGTTATGGAGGAACACGTGCTCAAATCAAGCAGTCTGTATTCACCAATAATTTAAGAGGAGAGGGTAAAACCAACTGTTAATGACTCTCCCTCAGCTTATGTGCTCTCAGAAATATACTCAGCTTGCTTTCTGATGTACCAAAAAACGAATTACTCGGGATAAATTGAAATTGAAAAAGGAAGAACACGGAGGCCCACTTTTTTTCAGAAGATTATTGATGAAACAAACAGTGGAATGGTGTACCAAATGCAGGTTGGGTATGAGACAAGGTCTAGGAATTTTGTACTGTTCTCATTCCCATTATTTCATTTGTGGTACCAAATAAAGGTTTTTAGGTTTAAGCAGAGGCCGCGTACTATCAGACCTTCCCAGATCCCGTTTTATTGCGGGATTTCGGACTAGGTGTGATGATGATGATGATGTGATCACCACCGATCAGTTGCAAATGAGAGGGCCTAACGTGAAGCTGTAACCTAAATATTTTTCATAGTTTCACACCAACTATAATCCCATACTAATCATAATGCCCCGGAAATGCTTCCAATATTTTTGATAAACTAATGAGGGGAAACAACTACCAAAGTTGACAAGCTTCATTCTCAGCCCACAACGAAAGAAACATAACTGAAACAAAATTAACTATATCAATACTACCTGTACAGTCCTTTTATAGCATAATTCAAAAGTTGTGTGTAAGTAGCTGGACTTTGCCTACAAGAATGGATGCTATCTACATCAATCTGAAATGAAAAAGACCTATTAATTCCGATTCAGAGCAATGATGTATAAACATAATAAGTTAAATTTTATTTTTCATAATTCAAATGACTTGGCAAAGTAATAAAGTAAGCCATTTAAACAACATAAGCTAAGTTAAAAAAACCAGGAGGAAGAAAAGAACAATTATTAGTCTTCAAATAATAGTTCGAAATGAGCAAGCTTTTGCAGATGACATCAATCAATGTTTCCATTCTATGGCTAACAAAGAGTAAGCGTTGACAAGCTCACTGATGCAATTACGCAAAGTACCAGCAGATCATAAAGAGTACTCATCCAATAGACAAAGTAAGGTACAGTTGACTGATTATCAAATGATGAATCTATACCAAACAGGAGATAAATGAAATTTTAACTCACACATATGACATATATGAAGCAAATAGCACAAAAGTATGAAAGGATAACTGCAGGCTAGAGGGCTGTATCTGCAGATTGACCAGTAATCAAAACATGTATACCGTTCAAATTGCCAACAAAAAGTTCCAAAAGTGAACTGATCTGCAGAATACATGAAGGCTAACATGAACATTCAAGTAAAATTTACTTTACTTGCCCAACTGGGTAAAATAGTAACTGGTTTCAGATTTAAATAAGCTGCGAGAGCTAATACTCATGATGATGAAAAAGGGCAAAAAAACATTTTTAGATCAGTGGGAAAAGTTTACATATAATAATAAACATGAACTTAAAACACACTAGTAGAGTTGTCAAAGTGAGGGAGTTAAAAACGACAAAAAGTACAAGGACACGGCAGAAAGGTATACAAATTATGTGCAAGACATGGCAAATAGATATAAGGTCTTACAAGTTTTCCAATAGCATCGTAGCTAGAAGAAAGCAATCTGCCCAACAAATTGTTCTGTAGTTCTTTGTTTGGAAGAGATCCCAGGACCATGCTAACAGCACTAAACACTTCTTCCTCATCTTCCAAAGTTGTTTGCCTCTTCTCTAGAGCCTGTAATTTTACAAGAAGGAAGTATGAGAGAGAGAGATAGAGGGGGCAAGTAAAGCCATGCAAATATGACCTTTGAAGCAAGCCAAAGACCCAAAGATGCCATTATAAAGACAGAACAAGAATTTTTTTTTTTCTGCAACAAAATCTCCTCTTTTACTGGGGAGGGACAAGACTTCAAGGTTAAGCAGTATCATTTTAACTACAAAGACAAGTTAAGCATTGACATCTTAAAATCCAAGAACCACCTTATGCCATAGGCCAACCTCCCCTTGCATATGATGTATGTTACAGATACATTTATTGCAAGATATAGTTAAAAAAACAAAATCCAGCACAGCAAATTTTGAGGAAGATCACATAAGTAGCAAGAGGCCATATTATAAGACGATGGTCAAAGCCTGAGTGACCCAAAAGATAGCAGATTGTGTCCCTTGTATGAAAGTTACCCTCCAAACATGTTTGTTAGAAGTTCAAAGAGTATTCTTTCACATCCATTCCCACTGAAAACTAGATAGTTCCATTGTGTATGCAATAATTAAATGAGAAGTGTGAAAAATACTCTAATTGAAACCCAAACAAAAAAAAATCAGCTGCTTTAATAAGAATTGTCGTTTCCCTTTTCTTTTCTCTTGGTGTATGGTAAACATCAGCTACAACACCAAATATTGATCAAGATTTGTAGAAACCAAATCCTGGGATCGGTCTCTCATGGATGATGTTGCAGACAAAAAACTGAAAGGTCCAACATTGAGGAATCCAAATATGGTGATGTTCACAAAGCAAGGGCTTGGAAGTATAAATTACATAATCTTAATTCCAGTCAAAGCTAGCAATGCCACTACTTACTTACCTAGTTAAAACCCAATGTCAAAGATGCATGGAATTGTTGACTACAAATTCATCGATCAGTAAGTTTCTCCCAACAATGACAATTTTTCATATTTCCATTTAAAAGATAATAATGCAGAATGTTTTCTCAACTAACCAGGTCTTCAAAGAGGAAAAGGGAAAGGGTCAAAAGCTCCACAAAATATGTAAGAGGTTATCCTTTCCGTTACACAAACTATGCAAGAATATAACCCATAACAAAGTCATATGTAACATATTGCTATACACAACAATATGGAATGTGTCAAGTATGAAATTTACCCTCCATATAACAAATGTGAAATATGTATAACAATAATGAAGAGACAAAGCAAGTACATTGGTTGTGGATACAATATACACGATAAAAATGAACTTCAGGCAGACATGAAGAATGAATAAACATATACAGAAAATTAGCTAGTGGTCATGGAACAAACATATTCATTTGTATATGTTCTTGACTGATATTTAAATTTAGATACATGTGCTTTTTGTATGTGCAATATATAACTCCAACTTCTCACTTAAATCCCTCATTGTAACCTCATCTCAGATTTTGATAATTTAGTTTCATTCAATAAATTGACCTTTTGAATTTCATATTAAGGCAGTACATTAATTCTGCATCTAACTTGTTTGTGAAGGCGTCTGCATGTTTGCTAAATAACTACATATTCATCTCCAGAAAGGCAGATTGAGGTCTTAAAATTTGGTCGCTAATTGTCAATTGATAATAGGTCTCATTAAATTTGTCTACCCTTTCCCAGGAGTAAATGGCTACTTCTTCCCCAATTTTAAATTAAGTTCTCCTAGTTCCTGGACAGTTCTACACCATTTGCAATTGACTAAAAGTAGGTCTAACCAGTTCTCAGCTTTTTCAATCAACCAGACTAGTTCAGCTAAAATCTGGGATACGGTGCACTTGAAAGTGAACACAAAAAAAGAATTATGCACTGCTTTCAGTCCAATAAAATGAATGGATAAAGAAAAATCAAAAGATGGAGGGAAATAATAGGTGCTCAGCAAACATGTTGACCTCTCCTATCCACATCAAAATTTCCAGATTTGAAGGATCATAGATAACTGGAGGAGCATCTTCACAAAATTTACGCAATGCAGAGGCACAAGCACTGGATGACTGGGGCTCTGAGATACCAGCAGCAAGAAACAATCTGAAAGCAGCAAATCAGCACAAAATGGACAAAAGAATATATGGATACAAAGAAATGATGCATATAGAAACTATCCTCCAAAAGAGTGACATGCAAGATGCATTCTTAGGAAATTAAATATACAAGAAGATCAGCTTGATTAGGAATTAGAAAGTGTATTATTTTCATAAGCGTATTTTTGTTAAGAGAATAAGTTTGCAAATCCTTATTCTATTTCAATTATTAAAATGTATTTAGTCTATTTAATGGACAATACGTTGAATAAGAAAACTGTCAGAATTTTCATGCAAATAGTTGACAAAAAGTTTGTCAAAGACGAGTTTTCTAAACAGCAACCACAAGACAGAGAAAGGGGAAGCACTATAGTAAACGAAAATTGGATTTCCGCTGAGTTGTCCCTTATGTCGTCCGATGACTAGATCCTACAACAAAAACACATATCAATTCAGTAACAGAGTTTGACGTCATGGACGACTCTATAGACTTGTCAAGCCAAGTGGATGTGTTGATGAGACACATCAAGCCAAGGCTGTCTATGGTGGAGGACCACCAGCAGTCCAACGAAAAGTTCTTGAACTCGTAGATAGAGGAGATTTTGCGAGAGTTGAAAGGGAGAAGTAAGAACGATGAGGTGGGCAACAATAGTTGTAGAGACCAAAGGGAGGAAAGAAGCCTTGGGCTAAATTAAAATTTCATTCATATTATGGTACAAGCGATCCATTGATTTGGATCCATAAATGTGAACAATTCTTTGAAAATTATCAAAAGCCTAAAAGGGAGGTAGGACTGGCAGGATTCCATCTTAATGGGAAGGTACAAAAGTGGTTTCACAAGGTGAAGCAAGAGGAGGCAGGTATGGATTGGGGAACATTTGTGAAGCAATGTCACCTGAAGTTTGGTCCTCCTATAAGCCTCAACCCCCTAGGTGAATTAGCCAACCTAAAGCAGATAGGAACGGTGGAAGATTATCAAAGGGAGTTCCAATCATTGCTGGCCTGAACCAAAGGGCTCACTACGAAGCATAAAATCAACCTATTCACTGCTGGTATTATGGAACGGTTGTGACTGGGAGTAGAATTGCAGAAATCGAATAGCTTAGGAGTTACTATGAATCTAGACCGCATTTATGATTAGAAATTAAGGAGAAGCCAAGTTGTTTTAGGAAGGAACCCTAAGGCAATACCTGTTGGGAGCAATTCAGAAACAACCACCGGAGGGACAACAGCAGAGAAGGAAAATTCTGAGGCAGCATTCAGTATAGGGAGCATAAATACACTTGTTTTAAAAAGTTAACTAAGGCAGAGATGGAGGAACGAAGGGCAAAGGGGCTTCGCTTCAATTATAATGAAGATTCTATCGGTGACATAAATGTATGAAGTTGTTTTGGGTAGAATTGGTAAAATTCAAAGAAGAGGGTGAAAGACGGCTAGGATATCCAAGGTTACCATAAGTTCGAGCTTGAGGGCAAGCTCTCTGTCAAAGGGGAAGTAATGATATGCAATATGCATTCTTAGGAAAGAAAATATACAAGAAGATAAACTTCATTAGGAAGTAATTGCAGTGATTCTCTTACCTAGGCCATAATCATCTTATCTAGGAACTCTATTATTTTTGTAAGCCTATTTTAATAGGAAAAAAAGTTAGCAAATCCCTATTCTATTTTACTTCCTAAAAACTCTTAAAGTATTGAGCATTAGAAGGCATTCCAATGAATAAGAAAGCAGTCAGAATTTTTTGTAAAAACAGCTGACAAAAAACTTGTTAAGGACGAGTTTTCTAAACAGCAACCATAGGGCCTAAAAGGGGAAGAACTCTGGCGAAAGAAAAGAGGATTTCCCTATGAGTCGTCCTGTGACTAGAGTCCTATACAAAAACACATATCAATGAGCTAGCCAAAAAAATGAAATGGTGGTTGTGGAGATCTATGGAGCCAAGGAAACAGATCAGTGATCATGATGCTAATTTGTTCACTATGGATAGAAATTGCATATAATTTAATCATAAAGCACACTTACAATAAGGGCCTGGCATCGCTTTGAATGATAGGCATCCACTTGGAATACGAACCAATAACGTCTGCAACTGATCTACATACCTAAAGTTGAATAAGCATCTTAGATGGGCATAACAATAAGTCATATCTAAATGAATCTTATTTTCTTTTTAGTAAAAGCATTGTGATCGAACTTATGTTTACAAACAAGCTTAAAGGACGGAAAAGTTTACAAGGAGATATCAAGACATACAATGCCCATAAATCCCTTAAGCCCATTAGTTGCCCTGTTGGATAAGATAGCCACCAACTGCATTATCACCGAGAAATCAAAGTTCTGGCCTTCCTGTAGGATGACTTCAGAGACCTTTCAAAATAGAAAGACAAAATTTCATACTGTATTAAAATGTCTGCTTTGTAAAATAAAAAGTTGATTAAAATAACCAAGTAACTTAAGCATTTCAACTTAATATTTAAGAGAAGATGCACAATAGGTTTTATTAAACAATATGTTGAATAGCATAATAACATTTACTCATGTAAGTCTCAACTAACGATTTTATTAAACAATATGTTGAACAGTGTAATAACATTTACTCATGTAAGACTCAACTAACGATGAACTTCATACTGTTAATATATCAATAACAAAAAAAGGTTGATGTTAAAACTCAAAGATTAGACTAGGCAATAGTAGGAACAAACTGTAAGTAGATTATTATTCCAAGAATGTGCAGATGTCCTATAAAGTATAACACATATTTGTTGCGTGTCCATAAGCCTGTATGTTGTCAATGCATGCACACTTCCTCATAATCACCTATCGTTTGATGGTTTTCCAATAGAGTGAAATGTACATTTTCAGTGTTTGTATAATAGGTCATTTAACTAAGATGTAAATATAGACACCAATACATAAAACTATGTCAATGAACGAGGCACGCAGTGTATGTGAAATTGTTGACGCCTGTACAATGACTATTAAAAACTAGAAATGACAAATAGTTAAAACATTTTAAAAAGAAGACAACTAAGCTAAATTGAACCCAAACTGTGAGGACTAAAACATTTATCCTTTTTCATAATTTTGGATTTTGTATCCATTTTCCTTGAGCTACAATAGCTAGCATGATAGATAAAAATGTGGTCAAAGATATGTATATCTCATAATATTATGATCTGATCATAATCAGATCTTTTTAGATTAGATAGCAGTATCTTGTAGATATATAGTATCCCAGGATTATATTTCCATATCTGTATAGATTTTTCTATCCTATTCTGTAAACCTATTCATGTGTATATATACTGCAGTCTCTAATAAAAGAGACATAGAGCAAATAAGCTCTGATTCACAAAAAATATACATGTGATGATCATTATACTTTGTCTAATCCATATTGTTTTGTCTTAATTTGCCACTAATAAAAAAACCTATCACTAAACCTTCAAGCACCAAAATAGATGTCAACTCCAATTATAATGGAAAACCTTGCTTAAAGCATATTCTTGCTTTCTCAAACAAGTTGTCAATATGCTGTTAGATAAACTCAACACCAAGATTTCTTCCTTTCTTCTAAACCAAAAGGATAACAGTAAGTTTCAAAAATAAATTAATATGGATCCCAACCTCCATTACATTTTGTACATGGAATTTGAGTTATATTAACTTAGTAAATTTACTACAATGGCGTAATTAACCTGCTTCAAATTATCAAATATACCATGTACACAATAACTTTAAATTTAGAGAACTCAACAATATTTAGAGGTTTATTTACTTGGTCCCTAGCACAGAGCTCATTTTACCAAAAATGAGACAAATATGCATTCAGATAGCAAGTGGGCTTGAAGATTCATTTGTACGACTAATATTATGAAAATTCAACGATCTCCTTCAGAATTGGTTAAATGGGCCATATTTGAGCAGCTATCTTGCATGCCTAAAATAAAATAACCATAGTTCATAAGTTTGAAATTCTTTAGAATCTAGACTATCAAGAGCTCAACAATTGCATCCTTTCCAGATGATTCACAAGATAACCCGAGGGTAAACTCATGCCAGGTTTAATGATTTTAGGTCACTTATTTAAAAGCTAGCAGGCCCAATAATTATTTGTGATTTTACCACTTTTAACATGACAAATGTTTATAGGTTCCTTACTCCATAATTTGTGTTCTACAACCAACTTAAACATTTCATAAGGGCATATTAAGATACAAGAACTAAATTCAATTTATTACTGATCTTATTTTTAAAGTGAACACAACAATATTGAACTTACAGAATCCTTCACAGAATAGAATTTCTAAATTTGTGTATAATTGACATATATATGTATTGGATGGTTGTAAGTATAGATATATGAGATGCTTTAACAAATAGATCATGCAAAATCCCGAAGAATACTCATTAATTTTGCAAATTAAATGCCATAATGATGCTAAAAGGAGGTGTAAAGAAGTAACAGATTAAGACACTTATGTTAGCGATGCCCGTATTTAAGGCTTAACATCAATATAAGATTCAAGAACAAAGTGGATAAAGAATTATTTATGGGTTCAACAATCAAACAGCCCTAGTTCTCTATATGCTTCTAAACTGCATAACTTATGGTTTGACTTTAACCATCAACTATTGTTTTATCTGCTTGTAAACAGATCAGTTGTAATAATTATAACCATAAATGTTCACTCTTGGTAAAAGATGAAAAACAGTAAAAGGTGCCCGCAATTGAAAATCCTAGAGAGTTATCAAAAATACTAATTACTAAAGATCACTTATAAAACAGTTGGGATTAGAAATTGAGTTCCTAAGTGCCTTTGCGTCAAGGATCAAACCTCAACTGTGAACTCAAATAGTATATATCCTTGTTGAAGACCTTGTAAATTCTGTATATTTCTATTATTCTTATCTTCTTTTGGTAGGATATTCTTTGTATCATAATATAATAATTTTACGTTATTCAGAAAAACTATATTATCACATTATGGAATATTGCACTGTGCTACTATTATAATAGAAGAGATAAACCTAAAGAAAAATATACACCCGATTATCCTTGTGGTTTTGTTCCCATGCATGTAGGTCATAAGTCGAGGCATTAAACCTCTTGTTCATTCTTGTCCTTACCCTTTCTCCTTTATTTTACTCACACATGGTATCAAAACCTATTTTCATGTGGTATGATAGCTATTTTCACAATTCTTTTATAGTTTATTAGCCACTTGTTCACATTGTTATGTTAGAACTTAAATTGGCAAGGTCTGGTAGGTTCACAACCCACAATTCCTCTTATAACACAAAAACTTTAAATTTGTAGAGGGTTAGCTTATCAATTTATAGGTTAAAGTCGTAAATTATGGTGAGACAAATTCAACCAAAAAGCAACCTGTTAAGAAATATAATTCCAAAAGATTTACAAAAACTATGCTTACCACATTTAGAGCAAACAATTTGCTCTCCACCTCCTTCCAAGGTATTGGCATATTTTCCCAACCAGCGAAGCCAAGCTACAACAAATTGGAAGAATAAACTATGAACATATTTACCAATAACAATTTAAACCGAATACATAAGTCTTGAAAATGATATAAGCAAACTCCATAAACTATTTTTTAACCAAAAACAATAAACTACAAAGTCTGTAGCCTAATTCTGCTCCAAGACTAAATAAGGTTGCCTGTCCATCCTTGACCATATATAAGGTTGGCAACTACCTTACAAGTATAAAATCGATTGCCTGTATTTGTAAGTCTATGCATGCTTTCAAAAGTAGTACCTTTTGTATAAATGTCATAGGCCCCAAAAGCTGACATATATCTACCAGAAGCTCCACAAGATTCATCCTAAAATGCACTAGACCATCAGGCAAGTCAAGTACTCCAATCTCATCCCTAAATGTACACTCATCAACCTACACATCCAATAAAATAAAAAACAGAAATAAGACATCAACTTAATCTGCTATTATTTAGGGAAAATATTTATTGCAACCACAATGTAAGGGAATATGCAAATATAGAAAATAGAGGACCAATAAAGATTCTATGCATCATATTTGAGGCAAATCATTAAAAAAAAAAAGTAAATAATGAACTTGCAAAACAAGATTGATTGACTATGTTTTAGAGAATTCCAAACACTTCCTTCTATGCTAATATTTTCCCTAAATTTGCTTAATGTTTGAAATTTGATGAGTTATGTTAGGAAATCATTCAACCCACAAGCTTAAGTTGTTGGATGAGGCTTAAGAATGGTATATAGACGACTCTAATACACCCCTCAAATGAAATGCAGAGAAACACAACAATAATAATAAATCAAAAATGAGAGTCGCACAACTTGAACTTGAAACTTGTTAATCGCACAAGGCTCACTCTTAAGAATAATTATAAAGAAATAAATCAATGTATCATCTCTTTCTACTCACTCTCAAAGCTGAAAAGTTAAACACAAACAAACTCGTCTAGACTAACAAGTATTCAAGTTAAGACAGGTGTATTCTGAAGTTTTTATATCAGTAGACCATGGGAACACATGCA
>JANIPM010000007.1:34160296-34172436 GCA_027478405.1 Erythroxylum cassinoides
GCACACGACTTTGAATAAAACGCGCTAAAGGGGATTGCCTTTAGGGCACAATTGAACAGTACCGTCCTTGCATAAGTGGACTTACCCATGTACAAGTCGACTTATACACTAACAAGTAGATCTACCAAAATCCATTTGGGGATATACAATCAAGACTGCTGTTTATGCTTTAAACAGAGTCCCTTCAAGGCCAGTTGATGTTACTCCATATGAGATGTGGACTAATAAGAAACCCTATCTATCTCATATGGAAGTTTGGTGTCGTCCAACTTATGTGAAGAGGATTCAATCAAATAAGCTAGAAGCTAAATCTGACAAGTGTTTGTTTGTAGGATATCCTAAAAAAACAATAGGATATCATTTTTATAATTTTTGGAACAAAAGGTGTTTGTTTCAAAGCATGCTAACTTTTTAGAGAAAGAGTTTCTTTTAAAAGAAGACAGTGGGAGCAAAATTGAACTTGTGAAAATTCAAGATGCTCAAACAGGCGCAGATCAACTGTCTGAACCTAAGACTGCTATTTATAATGATGAAACAATTGTTTAGTCTTCTAAAACATAAGAAGTTCATAGTTCAAGTAGGATACATCATGTTTTAAATTGATATGGATTTCTCATAAGTGAACATAATGATGTCTTTCTCATAGAAGACGATGAGTCTACTACTTATGAAGAAGATTTAAAGAGTTTAGAATCTAACAAATGACTTTAAACAATGAAATTTGAAATGGATTCCATGTATGAAAACCAATTATGGACTTTGGTTGACCCATCTGAAGGGATAAAACCCATAAGGTCAAAATGGGTTTTCAAGAAGGAAACTGACATGGAGGGTAATGTAGTTACCTATAAAGCTAGGCTTATAGCTAATGTTTATTGTCAAAGACAAGGAGTTGACTATGACAAAACATTTAGCCCAGGATCCCTGCTTAAATCCATTAGGATGCTCTGGGCCATTGTTGCTTATTATGATTATGAGATATGGCAAATGGATATGAAAACAACTTTTCTTAATGGAAACCTAGCTGAGGATGTGTATATCACACAACCTGATGGTTTCATATCTAAAGATGACAAAAAGGTATGCAAGCTTCAAAAATCTATTTATGGATTGAAGCAAGCATCCAAGAGTTGGAATATCCAATTTAACCAGACAATCAAAGAGTTTAGTTTATCATAAAATTTGTATGAACCTTTTGTGTATAAGAAAGTTAGTGGGACTGCAGTTGAATTCCTTGTGTTGAATGTAGATGACATATTACTAATAGGAAATGATGTCTCAGCTTTACAATCAGTCAATATTTGGTTGTCTAAGAATTTCTCTATGAAAGATTTTGGAGAAGCAACTTATATTTTGGGGATAATAATCTATAGAGATATATCTAAAAATTTGCTTGGTCTTTCTTTGTCTACATTCATAGACAAGATGCTAAAGAGGTTTAGCATACAACAATTCCAGAAAGGTTATGTTCCCAAGACATATGGGATTATACTCTTGAAAGCTATATGTCTAAAGACATAAAATGAGAGGACTCACTTGAATTTGATCCCTTATGCTTTGACTATAGTAACAATCATGTATGCTATGTTACGTATGGGACCCAATGTTTCATATGCTCTAAGTGTTATGAGCAGATACCAGCTGGATCTTGGTGATGGTCATTGGGTGACTGCCAAGTATATTCTTAAGTTCTTAAGAAGAACTAAGGATGTATTCTTGGTATATGGAGAAGGAGATCCTATTGTGAGTGGGTATACAGATGCAAGTTTTCAATCCAACAGGGATGAATCTAGGTCCTAGTCAAAATATATTTATACATTAGTGGTGGAGTAATTAGTTAAAAGAGTTCCAAATAAGAGATAATTGCAGATTTAACAATCTAAGCAAAGTACATTGTCACTTCAAAAGCAGTAAAGGAAATAGCTTGGACTAAGAAGTTCTTCGTGGAACTTGGAGTAGTCCCTAGCATTGTTTATTAAGTACAATTTATTGTGACAACAATGTTGTCATAACTCAAGCAAAGGAACCAAAATCTTATCAAAAATCCAAACATGTACTCAGGTGATACCATTTGATTAGAGAAATCATTGAAAAAAATAATGTCAAGATAGAGAGAGTGCCCACTTATTAGAATATTTCTAATCCTTCGACTAAGTCGATTCCTAGAAAGAGATATAATTCTCATGTACTTGCCTATAGTATTAGATATAAAGGCAATTGGATTTAGTGTAAGTGGGAGGTTGTTAGAGAAGTGTTCTAAAGGCAACCAGCTTTAGCATTTGTTGTACAAATCTTTACGATTAATAAAATTCCATTTTTGTTAATTTGATGTTCATGTTCTTTATGAATTGAAGCGATCTTAAATCGAACTAATGAATTCCTTGATACATTACATGGTATGAAGGAAATCATGATGAGATCATGATAATGAGATTCCTATCATGAGTAATTATGTTAGTGTCTAAATTATCCCTAGTCATAGGATTAATGAGATGGGACATTATTAATCTAGACATACTAGCACATGTATACTCGTTGACTAGATCAAGTAGTAGATCTTATAAGCTATAAGCATTAGTTGCTTAGAGTTAACATTTAGATCCTTGCTAAGAATAGTAAGTACATTGGATGACCTACCATGAGACAATCATATGGAAAATCTATTCTAGTGTCAGTGATAGTGTCATCATAGCAATGGTGCAAATCTCGTTAGACTTAAGGTGATCAAGGATATCTTAGATGCTAATCTTGCACTTTGACTACATTCCTCATTGTCTCTCAGGGGTTGCTCATAGGGTGGTGATTGGGTACAGTTTGAGGTATTCGAAAGTGATTCATAGCAAATAAAGGATTCACCACTCCTAGTAGGAGGAGATGATACCCATGGCCTCTTGTTGGGGTCATTACTCGAGAATCTCTAGCCAGAGTGGAAATGTCATGAAGATAGTCTTCAATGACATATCCAATTGAGTAATGAGCCATGATGACAAGAACTAACATCACTTGAGCTAGATGTGATGTAGTCAGTCTATTGGGATTTGACACTTTAACCATACTTTGAGCCAAGTGGGTATAGAATGATAAAAGGATGAATTACATAGCAACATTATCCATGAAAGGGTTTGTAGTCAAACCATAGAATTTTCGATCGATTGGGGTTCAAGATGTGTTACTAGATATTACTTGTGACTTGCTTGAATTAAGTGTTAATTCAAGTGGCCAACATAATTAGGAACCTAATGTGCCACACGCATTGAAGATGTGAAGAATAAGTAAAATATTTTTAGATGAGGATCCAAGATATGGGAGATGCATTACTAAGCTACAAAACTAGGGTCGTTTAGGGTCATTTGAATGGGAATCATATGATACATGTGAATCTTGTTTATTAGGTTAGATGACAACATTACCCTTTAATAAGTAAGATGACAAAATTACTCTTTAACATGCAAGATGACAAAATTACCTAATAAAAAAGGGGTGAAGATGTTCATATGATTGTAGTTATGATTCAAAGAAGTTGAGTAATATGTATAAAGTAAATGTGAACGAGAATTGGATATTATGAGATCTTATGATGTTAGAAAAGAAATGAAGAGAAATTGAGTTATGATATTAGAATAACCAATTGTTCTTAAGGTGTAAGTCTAAGAACAACCTAATCACATACAAAGGATAAGGATTGAATGGTGAACTTAGATTGATCATGTACAAATGAAGTATAAACCTAAGTTCAATTAGACATATATGAATTATGAAATGAGAATGAGCATAAGATTTGAATTTAGATAATAAACCCAGGATTGTCATTGAGCATGCACTATACACAACACATATCCATATGTATGTGATTGAGTATTCATAAGATTGTGCAATTAATAATGTGTGTGCAATATATGTTTTGCATAATGATGAAACAGGATAGAATTTCCATATCCAAACATTTCCAGATCATGGAAGCTAATCCTAATCTAGTGCATACTATAAGTTGACCTCAATGGTCTTACTTTAATGGTTGTTCTGTTTAAATTCTGTATTGAATGATTATGTGAATGTGATTGCACTAATTTCAGACATTGAATTTCCAAGGCGCTTGATGCATGAATAATATTGGAAGTGCTCATTTAATGTGAATTAGACTGAATATGTGATACTCAACTTGATTTTTGAATGCCGAACCAAGTTTCGAAGAAAAATGTGAATATGCTTGTGAATGAAATAAGTGGTTCTCAACTTAAATGTTGAATGCCAAACCAAGGTCCAATGACATGTGTAAAGTGAAATAAAATGACTGATTGATCTTATGTGATTGAAGCATTTCATTACAAGAATGCATGATAACATAAGACTATTATGATTGAAGTAGCCACCGAAAAGGAGCTTAAAGCTCAAAAAGTGAAAAAGAGCTTAAAGTTTAGAATGTGATTAAGAACCAAACGCTCACTATGTACAATGAGCCTGATATCCCCAACGGTTATGGGATAACTATCAATAAGTCTGCTATCCACAATGGATACAGGAGAATTGTAGGCATTCAATCACAACAATAACAATCAAAAGTGAGTCTCACGAGCATTGCATATACATTTAGTATGTATGTTTTGAATGATTGACATATATTGTTAAATTGTGTTGAATGAGAATGTGAAAATTATGAACAAAGTGTTATGTGATGATACACGATGACAAATGAAATGATATGAATTGTGTGATTTTATGTGTTGAATGATTTGAGGGAACCATCGAGGTTGGCCCACTCACTGAGTTTGAAAAACTCAGAAAAAAAATAACAACATTATTTTTTAGGCTCAGAGGAGTTACCTCCTTAGATAAACAGGAGTCCAGCCATTGCATTCGAGATTTGTATCAAAATGTGTATTAAAAAATACTGTACAATGTATATATGAATAATTTTGTAATGTAATGACATTATGAATAAAATGTTTTGTATTTGAAATGGGCCCAAGTGACTAGTGAAATTATGATGAGTTGTATAATAATTGTAACTCTTGTGATTGAAAATGTTTATGAATAAAACGAGCCAAAATTGATTATTGATTTTCTACATATGCGTACATTATTTTGGAGATTTTGTAATGAGTTCAATTGTTGACTGTTCTAACATGCCACCCTCATAGAGTATGTTCTTGAATACTATCGGTATGTTCGAGTATATGCCCTATGAGAGTGGGACACTACAATGTTGATATAAGGTAGATGTTATCTTGGAAGGTTCACTCATTATAGTTCAATGTATTATTATCATCTTTATAGGTGATCCCTTTAGATTTGGATATGCTTAATGTTGATTATGGTATCAAAATTTGAATTTGCGCTAGGAAACATTGTTTTTGCATTCATCTTAGTTGATATATATAATTGTGAGTGAATGTTAGTTTTTGCACTTGATAGTATGTTGAGTGTTATTTTTGTTTCACTAGTTTTAATGGCTTTCATGCTACATGACCCAAATACATCTCACCTTACCCTTTCCTACAATACAACCCTAAAAAGTCCTTTTATTCATGATTTTCCATGTGACCTTTAATGGTGAAGAAATGAAAGATATGTAGAGTTGTAGATTGTCATAATTATGTAAGATATTGAGTGTACCCGTGCATAGATTTTAATTAAACACATTTTCTGAGTCTGCCATTAGATTGCTCAATTCATAAGTTATTCCATGTTGATTGATCATGAGTAAAAGCTCGGAATGGTAAGTTATTGCCATGTTTTTAAAATTCTTTCATCTTTGTTGATGATTATGTATTCTTGGAACATATGAGAAATGAGTCAATGATGTTTTACATGAGGACAGCCAAAAGTCAAAAGCGAAACTAAGTGAGTTGTTCCATGCTTTTTCCTGATCTCTTAAAATGAAAGAAAATAGTCACAACCTTACGGCATCATTAGACATCCCATTAAACCGAAAGGTGTCACATATCTCTAAAAATTTAGCAAGATGGGTGTTGGGATCTTCATTAGACAACCTCTAAAACTACATACTACTTTGAAGGATGTTGAGGAGCGTCGGTTTGATCTCAAAATTGTTAGCTTCAATTGCTGGCCTCATAACTCCTTGAGGACTGAATCTTGGCATCATAAAGTCTATCAATGTCCTTTCAACACCTCCTTGTTCTCCTTCTTCCCCCATATTTCTTTGTGTAATGTCTTGGCACTTCGCTCTTCTCTCATTTGTTTCTTGTGATATCTAATAACTCTTAGTCATGAAATTTAGAAGCCCTTCACATGTTGGACCCTGATTCTGGAGCCCAACTTTGGAATCATAAAATGGGAGAGTATTTCCCTGTAGGGCTATTTCAATGAAATCTCCTTAACCATCATTAGTTCATCTTCATGTTCTGATACCATAAGTTATTGGGTACCCTACCCTCGCGAGACACACGCCCAATATCCTAGGTGACATCTGGGCATGCCTCCCATAAGGGGGAAAGCTCACACCAATTAGACACCAAAAATCAAAAAGGATTCTTTAAAAAAGTTGTAGCTCTACGCCTCTAGTTTATTTTGAAGAAAGAACCATCTCATTCGGAGCTCTATAGGTCAAGATGTGATTAAAATATCGAAGTATGTTCATAATCAATTCACGCTCTTCCAACTTATTCTCGAGTTGGAAAACCCTTTAAGTGGCAAAACATTGGTGCAGTTATGAGGTGCGATCACACCTTTCCTTGTCATGATCACACCCAAGGCTACTCCCAGTGTGTGACCGAACCTTTCCTTGTCACGATCACACCCAAGGCTACTCCCAGGGTGCAGGATCGTACCCTATTTGCTCGCGATCGTGACCGAGGCTTTTATTCATCATATGCAGCATCCTTAACTTATAATGATTATATCTCTCTACTCTGATGTCTAAAAATTTCATAATTTATGTCGTTGTAAAGCTAGAAGGATAAGCTACGACTTTCGAGAGGAAAACTTTGTCTAATTCAGTCTAGATCAATATATTTTCTCCTGAATTCAAAACATAAATTTTACCCTTATGAAAGACTTGAAAATGCAATACAAATTCACTCCATCTAACGTAACATCATTTCATAATAATTCAACTACCAATATTACTTCCTCATACTCTCTAATCTCTACTCATTTAATTCATTACTTACAACTAATTCTCATTCTTCACAATTTCCTATCTTTCTTTTTCCATAACACATCTCAATTATATATAACAACACTTCGCATTCAAAAATTTATCATCTCAAATCGATAACTTCCTCAAGTATACCTAATTTCAACTCAACCTCATCCATACACAAACTCATGTTTCATTAACCTCAAAAGAAAAGATTTTCACAAAGCTTTAATGAGCATTCCAAGCCACACTACATCATAACCTAAAAATATACAAACTTTATATGAACGACTAATCCTAAAAAAAGACTAAAAATTATGTTTTTTGTAAACTATCTTAAAATACAAAACTATGCAAGTTTGGAGCGATGCCTTGACTCTCGATCACTCGATCTCTTGCTCATAACCTGGAGATGAGGAGGAATGAGGGTGAGTTTAAAAGCTCGTGGGTAACAATTTATAAAGGAGGCAAAATCATTGAAATGTTCATTTGTTATAGAAAATTCATATTGAATTCATGAAATGCATAGTTCTCAAATTTTCAAACAAATTCACAATTCTAGCTCAAAACTTATAATTAAAACATCATCACATAAACATAGCATATACATCTAACCATCAAAGCATAACACTCAATGATGCACCATTCTTGACAATTCAAAGATGCAATGCACAACAAATGGCTCGAGGGTTCCATAAAACGAAATAGAGAAATAGAAGTTTACACCATGAACGAAATGAGTCTTTTTTTAGAGCTCATATGCCACAAGTGGGCAGCTGGGAGAAGGTTCTTGTCAACATGCACGTGACAAACAAAATAGTTCCACTCTTGCCCAAACAAAGGAATATATTCATGCTCAAATCATTTCATCATATGCTCATACTCTCATGTTCTTTTCAATTATACAAAATTCCATGACATTTTTCAAGACATAACATAAAATGTTTCAATGCATTTCCATTCTCATTTTGCAATTTATCAACAAAATTCATATACCAAACATATAAAGATTTCTCAAATTATTCAAATAGTAATCATGCAACATTTATAAAACAATTGAAGTCATTTAATTCTCTTGCTTTTGAAAGCATAGTCATAGCTCATTTACTCAGTTATAAACATGTGACCCACCTTGAATTCCCTGCTTAAAGACTTGTTCAAAAATGCCTCTCCTCATGCTTCTCTTGCATCTCTTGTTTTTCTTAACATTGAAAAAATTCCCAACTCAATAGGAATTCCAATTTGAGTACCCAAACAAACATATGCATAAAATTGATCCTAGAAAGCTTAAACCCATTCTTTTCCTAAGCTTCTTTAACCTTTCTAAAAATCCAAAAGATTAAGTAAGACCTTACCTTGAATCTTCATCAAACGATGAGTTTCTTAGCTCTAAAGAAAGCTCTTCTCTTCCTCTTTCTTTTTCTCTTCTTGAACAACCTCAAAATCTCTCTAGAAAACATATAAAAGAAGAACCCTAGCTTGTTTTCTCTTCTTTTCTCTCCTTTCTCCTCTTATCTTTGTATTTTCTCTCTTCTCCTCTCCCAGTCACGTTCTTCTCCTCTTCAAATGTAATATAAACATTTCTTCTTCCACTTGTACCCTTAATGAGCCTAAAATGTCCATTTTGCCCTTCCTTCAACGAAAATGACTTGCCAAAAATGCCCTTAAACATTCTCACTACTATATTTCAACAATCTAATGAAATAAATCCTACTAATATAGATATAACAATTAAACTCCCAAGAACAAATCTATCAAAACCCCATAATTCATTCAAATCATGCTTAACTACAAAAAAATTTGGAGCCCAACATTTCTCTGCTTCTTAAAAGAATTTTGTTTTCGAAATTCTTATTTAACGGATCAAAAGGCAGGGGTATGTTTCCTTTTATGCCCCTCCATTTCCCATTGAGCTTCATCACTCAGATAATTTCTTTGAAATGACCATAGTTAATGGATTCAATCAATCCTTCAACGACTTATTCAGATATCACACTATCTTAACTATTTCCTCAACATATTTCATATTATTCACTTTTTTTCTTTTTTTCACTGAATTGATGACACCAATATCAAATCACATTAATATTTCATAACATTCTCATATAGCACACATTATGAATCTAAGACATAAACTCATATATTAATGGTCCTATGCTCTTAATAACTTTAAGTGGATGAATATAATTTGAGCTTAATTTATCGTTTTTCCTAATTGAGTACACCTTGTCATGGCAATACTTTCAGAAACAATTCATCTTTTACTTGATATTTCACATTTCTCTAGTGTTAATACACTTAACTCTTATATTTATCTCACTATATTCCATACCCTTGGAATTGATCCACCTAACTTATTTATCTCTCTTGAATAATTTAATTTCTAATACAGATCAATTCTACTTATCAATAACATCTGCAATCAATTCTGGCCTTCAGCTATTTTAGGCCTTATTCATTCAAGTATAAAGGTAGACGACTCTTTTTGTTATATAATGCCACATACGGTATTCTAACAATAATGAGTGTTATGTTTAAAGTCAATTAAGACTATACATTATCCTCATTTTTCTTTAAACTCAAAAATATAAGCTTTAAGCATACCTCCAACAGTTAAGACTATTGGCAACTCATACATGCAGTCACTTGCTTCTGCATCCTTAGCTATTAAATGCTACTTAGGCGTATTCCTATTAGGGAGTATATCTTAGGTTTTTACCTATGCTTTCTTTAATAATATCTTTGCTCAATCATCTTTATCAGGTACACATCCTTCTTATTTCAATCCCAAAATATCCTTTTCCAATACCAACTTAAAATTTGGATTCATTTTCGATTCCTCAATAAGGTTCACAATTTCTGAATCCTCAGTTTGGGTTTTGCTAATCTTTTCATGTGAATCTGGTCTTCAATTTAATAGATAATAGTATTTTGTTTTACCCAAATTTTAACTCAACATTCTATACTCTTCATTGCACTAGATCTGGTAACTTCAATATTTAGATTTAAGCTACGTCGTTATTGAATTTTGTATTCAATGCATCAGATTACAGCACTAGCCTTACTAGGAAATACTCAATTGCACAATCATAATCTTTTACGTAACTTTATCCATTGTCTCAGTCTCGTTTTCAAATCTTTCAAACTTAATAATTACCTCAAACTTTAATGATCTGTATAGCTATATATATAGATCTGAAATGTTTCATTGTGCATATAATGTCTTGAAGCTTTCAAAACAGTTACGATTGTAGTAAGTTCTAAATCATATATCAATTAATCAACTCATGAGACTTTAATTGTCACTATGCATATGAAATCACCTTATTATGCTACAACAAAATGCATCTTGATCCCTAGTACAAAACATCACTGTATACTATAAAATCTCCAAATGTAAACGTTATAAATATTATTTATGTTATGTATCTTAATCCCTAGTACAAAACATCATTGTAAATATGTTTGTATCTCCCAAACATATTTACAAAGAATATAACGTAGGCCTATATTCTCCTCACACTAACAAGAATGTTACCTCAAATCTAAGAATCCAATCTCATAGTTGGATACTTTACATCAAACAAAATGCATACATTCTTAGTAGCATATTCTAGCCCTTATGCTTGAGTCTCCGCTAAGGATATGACTCCAATATTCACTTTTAATTCATTACATATTCATTTATGATTTTCTCTTTCATTGTCCACTCCTAAAATAAACTATCTGATCTGCTTAACCTAATTCGGTGAAATTCCCCTTCTAAAGAAGATTACTTAGTACTATCATCAATACTGTTCATGTAATCCTTATCAATCAACTGTCTTTATCGTTGCTTATCAACCAATCTTAGTACCTCAAGAAGATCAATTTCTATCATTTCCTACACGATCATATTGTTTTAGTTACCAAAACTCAATAAAGTAGTAAACATAATTACTATCGCATATGCTTAGGTGGGTATCATCAAAGTCATCCCATCTTGTCCTCAGATTTATCTCCAACAATTCATCAATTTGTATCTTACACAAATTATACTTTGATCTCCATTGATCCTAGACAATATTTCTCTCTTTATCCTCGCCCATGATCGAGGTTTCCTTGCATTAACACATACTAACATCAAATCTACTCCAATTTTTATAAAATTTTCCTCTTCAAGTATTACATTATGTCATAATGATTCAACTACCATATTAGGTGCATTAACTTTTCTCATTTGATTCATCATCTTTTTTTCTATCTCATATTCCTATTGTCATTTATTTCATCTCCCATATGTATATTCTCAATTAGTTCAAAATTATAGATGTATAAATATCATGAAATTCTGATCTCAATTCTACTAATCTATTCTTATGGTGGGTCGTAACTCTTGTCACATTAATCAAACAACCACTTCGGTTCCAATTTCATCTTCTTAAGATCATAACTATTTATGTTTTCATTACATTCTGCTTATACACTTTAATCTCATCATTTCCACTCATCTCCCTATTGTTGGATCGGAAAAAGAAAGCATGTTATATTTGGGGAAACGGTAGATTTCAAAAATTTTATCAAATCATTTTTCCAGCGGAAGCAACAAATCCAAATCATCGTGCTAATCCATACATGATATGGTGTAAGGATAATAGAAACATAAATAAGTTGAGGAGTATTACCGACTCCTTTGCTACAGCTTTAAATCCTCGTTGTCCTCTCCTTCTTCTTGTATCGAAATCCTTTGCCTTTGAATCTTTTCCTTTACCAATCTATCTTCTCCATATTGTTGTATCCTCAACCAATTTGATTTACCACTTGTTCTTCAAGGACAACTAGGTTAACAAAATGCTTTGGTGGGAAAGGAGAAGAAATGTTTGGAGGAGATTTTCTTAGAATAAGATGAACAAAAAAAAAAACTCTTTCACTTGGTAATTTCGGTTAACCCTTGCATGAAAGGAGAGAGTGACTAAAAAAATGTTAGAAGACTTTCTTACACTATCAAATTCGGTTATGCATGGAATGGAAGAAGAGAGAGGCATCCAATGCATCACTTCTT
>JANIPM010000007.1:34282068-34298294 GCA_027478405.1 Erythroxylum cassinoides
TTTTATTAATAATAAATATTTTCATTACAAAACTGTAACTGAAGAAGATAAAGTTACATGTAAATACACTTGCTTTCAAGGGCACTATATTTACATAACTCCAACAAGATGCTCCTCATGTTCCTCTTCACTCTTGGAATACACCAAATTGTCATCTATAAACTTGATGACAAATTGATCCAAATACTTCTTGAAGATCCTATTCATAAGATCTATAAAAGTAGCTAAAACATTTGTTAACCCAAATGGCATGACTAAAAATTCATAGTGTTCATACCGTGTCCTGAAGGCTGTCTTGTTTACATCAAATTCCTTGATTCTGAGTTGATTATAGTCTGACCTAAGATTGATTTTGGAAAAACTCTTGCTCTCTGCAGTTGGTCAAACAGATCATTTATTCGTGGCAGGGGTACTTATTCTTAACAGTCACTTTGTTGAGTCTTCGATAATCAACACACATCAACCATGTTCCATCCTTCTTCTTAACAAATAGAACAGGTCTCCCCATAGCGATGAACTTGGCCTTATAAACCCCTTATTTAACAATTCCTCCAATTTTTCCTTAAGCTCCTTCAATTTGGCTGGAGCATCCTATACGGTGGTATAGAAATGGGTGTGGTTCCGGGAATCAAGTCGATGGCAAACTCGAATTTTCTTACCGGTGGCAAACTAGGTAAGTCCTCGGGAATACATTTCGAAACTCCCTCACAATCAGAAAATCCCCTAACTTCCCTTAATTTACATCAATGTCCACAACATACGCCAAGAAGGCTTCACACTCCTTTCTTATCATCCTATTAGCTAGCAAAGCTGAAATAATTCTTAGTGATGGTGTTTTCCTATGCCCTCTAAAAATCACCTTCTCACTATTGCCCAGATCAAATTCCACCTCCTTAAGGCCACAATCCAACTTCGTATGATATTTATCCATAACATCCATTCCAAGTATAACATGTAAGCATTTTAGTTCTAGAGGTAGTACGTCCACTACCAATCTAGCACTATCAATAAAGAGCTCACAACTTCTATATCCTTGACTTATTATCACATTCCTCCCTAAAGGGGTACTAACAATCAAAGAGTTATCCAATGGCATTGAATTCACACCATGTAATGCCATGCTTGTAGAAACAAAAGAATGTGTGGAACTGGAATCAATTAGTAAATATATTGCTGAATTAAATAACTGAGTCATACCCGTGACAACCTCAGGTGTGGCTATATCTTCCTCTCTGGTCATGGAAAACACCCTTGCCTACGCCTGACCCCTTGATCTTCTTGGAGGAATAGCCTTCTCTGTAGCTCCAGAACTGCCCATCTCAGTGACTGGCCTAGTTCCTACTGTTTCTGTTCTCCTTGGGGCGTGTCACTGCGACCCCTCTTGTCTCAGTACCTGGGGACAGTCTCTAATTATGTGTCCCTTCTCCCTGCATCGAAAGCATGCTCCAAATAACGTGAAGAACTCTCTCTTGTAAAGTTTCCCACAATGCTCACATTAGGGGTTTGTTTATTTACTCCTTATCCTTCTAGTGCCTCCTACATTTGAGGCTTGCCTTAAAACTGCCTTAGCCTGCTTGTTTTTGGTAGAGCCACCTATTCCCACTTCACTCTATTTATGGTAACTCCTTGTACTCCTCTTAGGCATTGGAGCACTCATTCCCTTCTTAGAAGGCTGCTTCCTGTTCTTCCTCTTCTTCCTTACTTCATTCTTTATATTCTCTAGTTTTTCAGCCTGGAGTGTAGCATCTAGCAGTTGCTGATATTCACAGAAATTGTGGATCAATACTTTCTCCTTGATCCCCAAATGGATACCATCCTCAAACTTACGACATTTGTCTTACTCATTCACCACAATGTTGGCCGCATATTGGCAAAGCTGGGTAAACTTCAGCTCACACTCACTCACCCTCATGTCCTTCTGTGTGAGATTCAGAAACTCCCTGGCCTTCTTTTGTACATAAACCCTGGAGAGGTACTTCTTTTTGAATAGTTCCACAAAATCTCTCCATGACAACATCGGAGGCATAACCTGATTGTGGGGGACTAATTCCCACCATTGAAGTGTATCCCTTTGCAGCAAGCTAACTGTAGAATCCAACTTCTCTTCATCGGAGCACTTCATTTGAAGTAGGACTCTCTCGGTCCTCTTTAATCATGCTTTGACCTCTTCCGAATTTTCGTATCATTGAAATCTACAGCTCTATACTTGTGGAGCTTATCATACTGGCCACTCTTATCCACTTGAGTTTGCATTAGAACTTGAGACCCTTGACCCATGACGTAAGTGAAAGCCTGAGCAAAGGATTAAAAGAATCACAGATCCATGGGGTCTGCTTAAGGTATAGGATGAGGTGGTGGAGGCACCTCATGTTGCACATTAGGTGCCTCAGAATGTGGAGCAAAATATATCCCCACAGCTTGTGGGACATAGGATTCATCCGTGCTCCCTTGGCAAGAGCAAGATTGAGTCATAGCTCCCCGAGTTCTCTTTCGAGGCGGCATACTCCCTCCTTCAATTTGAAACCATATTAATTTATGCAAAACAATTTCAAATAATGTAAAACAATTAGAATCATATAAAACAATTTCAAATCATATGAAACAATTTAAAACAATGCATGTTCATTTCATGTCTTAACCTACCCATTTTATGCCTAGGATACTCCTAAACGTAGTCCTACACCTAGACCTAAACTTAGTCGCTCTGATACTATAAAATGTTGGACACCATTTTCAGAGCCCAACATCGGAGTCGTAAGAATGTGAGTGTGGAGGAAGACTTAGGATTTGAAACCAAAACCCTTTGGAAGCAAGGCGGGTTTGCCGCGGCGAACATATGGGAGAAATCTAGCATGTTCCCTTTGGGTTAATTATGCTGCAGCGAAAACTTGTACTTCTCCATGGCAAACCTTGGAAAATATCTTCACTGCGGTGAAACCCGCTGAAACAAAACCCAAAGCCCTTCACAACCCACCTTATTTAATGCAACTTAAAATCTTTTAACCAACCTCATTTATTCAATCTCAAGGACAAAATACACATAAAACATAAAAAACTTTTCTAAACTTTAATCTCATTTCTAAATCAAAATACCTTGCAATAACAAAAACCATGAGCAAAACGAAATATTTTCCATTAATATCAAAAGATAAGAGTTTTACAAAGCTTTAATAGGCATTTCGAGCCACAATACACCATAATCCAAAAAATACCAAGTTTACATAAACTGGAAATACTCAAAATATGACTAAAGCCTTGTTTTACAAAACTAGCTTAAAATACAAAAACATTGCAAAAGTGGAGTGAAGCCTCGACTCTTCTTTACTTAATCTCACGCTCTTCACCTGAAGATGGGATGGAAAAGGGAGGTGAGCTTAAAGCTCGTGGGTAATAGTTTATAACAGAAAAATAAGCAAAATTTTTGAAATATTCATTTGTCAATACAAAGTCTAATTGAATTTATAAAACATATTGTTCTCAAATTCTTAACCATCATTCACAAATTTTAAATCATGTATGCATCAAACTTGTTAACATATCATAAGCATATAAGCACATAATAATGGTTTGGGTAAATCCATAAATATGATGAACGACAAATTTTCACATAATGGTCCTATGTAGTCGTAAACTTAATGCACTATCACAATCCATAAAGTGGTTTTGCGTAGCCATAAACTTGAGGGAGTCCATAAAGGAGCTCTATGCTACTAGCGGCTAGGGGGAGAAGCCTTTAACTTGGTTAATATGCACGTGACATTCTTGAATGGATTACACCAAACCCACATATCATGTAATTCATGAATTGAAAACAGTTTGCCTATATGACACATTTTGGAAACTTGTTCTTCATGAACATGAGATATTTCAAAAATCATTTCTAAAAACCTGAATTTATAAACATGTATCATTTCAAAAAGAATCATTTTCAAAGTCTTTTCATAAATCATCAACACAATTCATGTATCAAACATCTAACAATTTCACAATCCATTTAAAAAGCAATAAATGCAACATCTATGATGCAATTGAATCATTAATCTTCCTTGATTCAAAGAAAACATTTAGTGGCTTTTTTACTCTATTATAAATATGTACCCACCTTAAATTCCTTGCTTAAGAAATTGGCTTAAGGATGTCTTTCCCCTTGCTCGTCTTGCCTCTTTTGATCCCCTTTTTGATTTCCTTTAACAATAACAAAATCCCAATTCAATAGGAATTCTAATTTGATAGCCCTAAGAAAATATATTCACTAAAATGATTTTATAGTACTTAAACCCATGCATTAGCTTCATGAACCAAAACCCTTCCATAAATCCAAACCTTCAGGTCAATTTTCTATGATCATTCTGATCAAGTAAATGACAAAATTTGCTAACACTTTCTTCTAGAAAACTTTTTCCTATTGTCTTAAGTTTCTAATAACGTCAAATTCATTCAATTTGGTTCAGTACTCTAAAAGTTACACCCTAAATATTTTTGGGCTATTCTTATATTGAAATAACATTCTTTGTTCAATTTCCATTCAAAACTTCAAATCCTTAGAGATTGAATTAGAAATCCATTTTATCATACAATTTGTATTCCTATGTCTCTGGTTTACCCAAAATAAAAAATAACTCCATTTGGATAACTACACAAAAGTTATACCTAAAATACCAAAGCATATTCTATGTAGGAAAGTTGACTTTGTCGTGGCGAAACTCAGAAGCTTGCTGCGGCGAACTTTCACAAAAACCTACTCCTAGAACAAGTTTTGCTACTTTTTCCATCTTTTTACTTCCTACTTTTAACATATAACCCATCTTAAACCTAAACCATCTCTTCTACTTCATTTTCCACTTCATTTCAACCCTATATCATTTACAAATACATCGATGATCTATCTTTGATCATTATCCCTAAAAGAGAACATTTGCCTATATCATTCATCAACAACTTTCTACACACATTCAACTTCATTTGAGTTTCATTTAACCAAACCTATGAAATTTAAATCATAACTTACTTGTTGAAGCTTCAAATTATTAAAACTCTTTATGATCTCCAAAAACCTTAGTCTTTATTTAATCCCCTTTTTGTATCTAAGTAAGAAGAAAGATGATAAACTTACCTTTAACAAGTTGATTTTTCTTCTTTTCTTCTTCTTTCTTCTTCCTTCCAAATCTCCCACGATTTTCCTCTCTTCTTCTCCCTCTTAAGTTGTCTTCTCTTTTTTTTCTTTCTCCCACGATGCTTCTCTTCTTATTCTAAGCCAAGACACATTTTTGTTCTTGTTTTTCCCATTTTGCCCTTCACTCATTTTGTTCTCCCAATTCTACCCTTTCTTTTGTCTTTTATGTCTCTAACTGCTTTAATCCACTTAACATCATATAAATTTTAAGTTAATTATAATCTTTCCATCAAATTCTAATCTCTATTCATGCTTACTAAATTTAATGACCCAATTCTAAAAATAAATAAATTAACAAACAAATAAAACACAAATAAATAATTAAACAAATAAATCGATAATAATTGAAAATTTTTCGAGGTCCAACATGAATACCCAAATCAATTAAGCAAAGGATAACCTAACAATCCCTAGAGAGACAAAGAACAACAAACACAATGTAGATATGCCTAAATGTGTTATTCGCCATCGATTTCACCTCTAAGCTAGGTTGGGGAAGCTTAACCCTTCATGGATATCCAAAATATGCATGCTCTGCCCCTCATTTCTATCCCAAAATGATTCATAACCTATTAGCATCTCAAATGTCATTTTATATTTAAAACTAGGATCCTGACGAGCTATATGAAAAGAAATCTCCCCAATTTGTGACTTGACATGGATGGGTACATGGTCATAAATCCAACCGTGTAAGTCAAACATTTATCTTCCGAATGGAAACACAACCGTGTGAATAGATATAAGGTCGTGTATCCTCCATATCATCTTGGAAGCTTCATTTCCTTAGATTTTCTTGTCCCATCTTCACCCCAATCCATCTCCTTCTTGTTCCATAATGACAATTGAGTGTGAACATCAAGAAGATGGCTTAAAGAATGTGCTTTTAACTCACTTTAGCTTTTATGCTTCCAAATTGTACCTAAAACTAAATATGAACCAAAGTAAGTTTCTTAAACGTTTAATAGCATTAATTGCTAAGTTTTATGGAATAATGTTGCCTATTTTGCAAGCTTTACTATTTATAGCCTTCAAAATACCATAAGTGCACAGATCATGATTTGTAGTATGTAAATGGTCGATCCTATAAGGAGTTGTGGACTAATCTAATCCTAAATTATCTAAGGTTAGAAAATTAATAAAATGAAAATAAAACAGGAAAAGAAAGTAAACACAGATAATTGTCAAAATTAACTCAACAAAATCAAATATTGAGCATCAACAATAGGAGCTAACAAAAGAGAATTTACTAAATTATGAGAGGGGGATTTATCCTATCATCAATGCTAACCTAATCACTTTTGTGTTATTGGGATACAGTTTTAGACTATCATAGGGTGGATTACTCTCTATCGAGTTATAATCATTAAGCCCTAATTAATAAACCCTAATCAAGTTGAGTCACCGAAACTGTTATCTCTCGGTTAACTATCGATCCACAACCTAATCAGTTCTTAAGCTTTCTAATAAACTACTAGGTCTCACACATGATCTCTATCCGTATAATCACTGATAAGATTGATTACATGGTCTATTGCTTTGCCTAACTCTTATTAACTCAACCCAATCATTTTACATTTGAGTCACCCTTTTTATTTTTTGTCGAAGAATGAAGATACAACAATCAATCACAACACCCAATCAAAATAACCCAAAAATAACTAGATTAACATTAACTCAATGTAAAATCATGAAAGAAAGTTAGAATATCTTAATCAAACCCAAATCCATAAACATATTTGTATTCAGCTTAACATTCAAGAAAATGAAATCAAAGATAAAAGAAATACATATGGAATAGGGATCGAGATGCCTCAGGAAACCAACAGCCATGAAGACCCGCTTCTTTCTCCTCTCTTCTTCTTCTCTCCCCTTAGAGTGCTTCCTAAAATGGTATATTAGAGGCCCCCTTTAAGGTTACATCTCTTTCCTTTATATAGTCTTTTCAATTAGGGTAACTCTAGGGTATTTTCCAGGCCTGAAAGGTTCAAAAAGTCCATTGAAAACTTAAAATTGAAAGAATCCCTGCATTTGTCTGCATGTAGACCACGATTATGGGCCTTAGTGGTATGATCATGGCCAAGATTTTGGCCTTCTATCACAATCGCGACAGATTATGCCACAATTGTGGCACCTCAATCATCCTTTTGTCACGATCATGGCCTATTGGTCATAGTTGTGGCCCTGTATTGGCTCTCGAGTCTGCTCTGAATCTTCTCCGTTTTTCACTATTTGCCCTGAAACACTAACAAACATATCAAGGTACCTCAAAAATATAAAATTCAAGCTCAAAAACATGCTCTAATGCATAAAACACTTAAAACTCAAATATCTACTAATACACACAATTCTAACTTAAACACGCATTAAACATTCAAATCAATAACTAAATACAAACTAAACTACCCACCAAACATAATGTAATCTACCATTATCAAATAAATATACAATCAATTAAGCATATATCAATTTCTCCTATAGTTAGCCTCTGGCCTTCCTTAAGGAAGACATCAAAATCAAATTCATAAATCAAAACATTTCCATATTTTCCATATTTCCTAGGAATAGATAATCATAAGAAAAGATGAATAACTTACAAAAACATGGCAAGAATTCATCATTAAACTCCTATACTCATGATTAATCAATAATCATCACCTTTAGAAACTGAACAATCTAGTGGTAGACTTGGACATAATGTGTTTAAATAGTATTGATCTATAGGTAAACTCAAAACTGTGTACCATCAGTTATGATGAATGCAAAAACTATATTCCACATCTTAGATTCAAGCCCTTGCACCATAAACTACATGAAGCATAAATTACTCACAACAATTGATGATAGACAATACATTATAACCATAAGTGGTGATCCTTCAAAACAATATCTACTTTGTATGCAACATACTCAAATCACCTATTTTATACAAGTTTAGGAGGAAATTAACAATGAATAACTTTTCAGAACAATTGCATTTCCTCCTTGATACTTTTATTTAAATACTTTTTTTTCTTTTTTCTTTTTTCTTTTTTTAACAAAAATTGAAAGAAGCTACATCAAGATCGGAACTCATTGATAAGACATCAAATGACATCGCAACAATTATAACCAACCTATATATATGCATACCCCCAAACTTATACTTTTGTGCATCCGCTTTCATCAGTAATCAAGAAATGCTCCACTGGCTTTAAGGCTTGGGTAGGACATTTGATTAGGTTTAAGGCATGTAATTTGGTTAACATAAAAGGAAAAGACAAATAAAGCTTAAGGGGGCTTAATGAAGGGAAAATCATATCAATCGGTGGGCTATTTGGCTGATGTAGCCTGTAAAAACAAAGAATTTCTATATCGTTTTCTTGTTAAAGCATATGATAAAAATATGGTCTTGAATAGAAAATCAAAATAAAGTTAGGATGCACATGTCATGAATTTCACACATAATAAAAGACAATGAGACTGATGTGGTTGTGTCAGTCTAAACAGCCTAAAAATCTGAATGGCTTATTCTACCAGTAGTTACTACTCTTCTAAAAATAATGTACATTGACCAATCATAAGAGTAAAAATACATGCTCTAGTTTCCATGAAATTTTCTAGTCAATTCACTCTCTAATTATGACTATATAGTCCTATAAGCAATAGAAAAAGAAAAATTGTTTGTTTGTTTCCATTAAAAAATTGTTTGTTTGTTTCCATTAATTCTCTCTCTTTTTGTTTGAAAACTTAAAATCACGTAAGAAGCAAACAAATTAAAATCTCACTTACATATCCTAATAAATGTAAAAAAGTAAAGGAAAAGAAATAAACTTCCCTTGGGTTGCCTCCCAAGAAACGTCTTTATTTATTATCATTGACTTGACTCCTTGTTTTCCTCATCATGTGACAAAGTTATGATCTTCAAGTGTCACAACTTGCACTTTCTCTAGTGGAGATTATTCAGAATATGGCCTAAGTTGATGACCTCTAGCATTCAGCATCTTCCCTATCTTTAGAATTTGAATATCAACTGAGTCCATACACTCTTGGAATATCTCTTCACCCTTTTCTTTGTCATTTAATTTCTCCAATCTTCTAGGTAAAGCTAAAGGCTAGTATTAACTAAAATTACAAACTTTATTTTGTATTAAGCACACTTTAAACACACTCTTGGAATTCCTAAGGTGTACCCAAGGAATGTTAATGCAGAAACCTTACGAAGTGAAAAAGAGCTTGAGAATCTTGAGAGGATTACTCAAAGGATTACTTATGAAGAAGAAGTTGAGAAGGAGCTCGAAGGACAAAGAAATTACCTAGAAGATTGGAGAAATTACCTAGAAGATTGGAGAATACTAGTGTTAAGTTAATACAAGTCTTTTTTAATAAACAAACACAAAAATGTGAAAACATCAAGAAATAAATGTAAAAAAAATTAAGAACAAATATATACAAAACACCAATTAAAATCAAGAACAAAAACTAAAGCATCAAATCCCCCGGGCAATGGTGACAAAATTGGTAGCATGACTTAACACTACACAGAATAACTAAACTTAAAACTATAACTAGTGATAAGTCTTGGTCAATCCCACAGAGAGTGGAGGTAAAGATTTTGTAATGAAACAAATTGGTGTTTAGGATTTTTAGGAGGGGGTTTGTTGGGCTTTGAATAAAAAAATAAAATGAAATTAAAATTAAAAAAGCAAATTAAAGCAAACAATCAAAAAGTGATAAAAATGATGAATGTGTTAGGGATCTAGTCTTCGGTTATATCTCAACCTACACAAGAATAAGCATATTTCATTGTTTTGTTATTTTTATACCTCTCCTAACAACTATTAAATGTAGATTAACAATGTTAATCTCAGTTTTCCCTTAAGTTATGTTTAACTAAAACAAGCTCTTTAATTAAACCTAACTATCAGACAACCTAAAAGAAACTCTTTAGATTTAGTCAGGCAACTGCATTACGAATAAGGAAAACAAAAGAATCTAGGCAATAACCACATAAGCTAGAGTCACTTAACTTATATTACAGTATCCCTATTGATTCAATGTCATTGGTTGCTATAAATGAATCCAAACACAACAATTATGCATTGTGTTAATGATTCTAGCAATGGGTTCATACATAAATAATATAACAATAATGAGATTAAAGATCATCCATACATGAATACCTAAATCAATTAAGGAAAGGACAACCTAATAGTCACTAGTGAGAGAAAGAATAATAAGCACAATGTAGATATGCCCAAATGTATTCTTTGATGTTGATTTCACCTCTAAATCGAGTTAAGCTTAGCCCTCCATGGGTTTCCAAAATTTATGTGCTCTAGCCCTCATTTCTATCCTAAAACAATTCATAACCTATTAGTTGGTTAAATGTCATTTTATATTAAAAATTAAGGTTTTAAGGAGATACACGATTTGATACACAACTGAGTATCAAACTGTATATGACAAGAAATCTCCTAATTCATGATTTTACATAGTTGGGAATGAAAACCTTTATTCTCCACCTATCTCTAGGCTCTCAATCTATCTTTTTGCTCCTAGAGGCTAGTTTCCACGACTCCCTTCAACCTTAGGGATTTATGACATTATATATCATGAAACCCTAAAAGAAATGAAATTCGCTTGACTCCTTGGGTTAAGCATCTTATGATTGTGAGAATTATCCTTATGCTTCATACGATTGTGGGTTAATGTGACAGAAATTTTCTCCATATATTTCCCATGATCATGGGAAACATGCCCTTTCCTATGGTCAAGGGTTCTTGTTCTTCAGCAACTCCACTTCTCTTCTCTTCTCTTCTCTTGGTCCCTAGCTCAATCACAAAGGTGTCCACCCTCCATTCCTACACAAAAATGATCAATTCGTACCCTAAACCAACATCAAACACAAAAGAACAACCATGAAGATCAAACTAAACAAAAACAAATAAAACAAGTCTTGAAACACAATAATACTAACCTATTATGCAAGAAACACATGCCAAATACTTAGAAAAATACACACTAATGCAAAACTATCAACTTCCCCATAATTAAATCTTTGCATGTCCTCAAGCAAAATCAAACACAACCAATCAATTCCATCACTTCATTTTCCCAAATATCAAAGCATGCAATCCCTCAAAGTTTGGCCAACTCAAATCTCAAGCTATTACACATATCTTGACTAATTTTCATTAGTGTACATAAGCAAACTCAATTTATGGCACCATCACTCAAAGATAAGTATAAATGCACAATGAATCTTCCTCACGGTTTCACTCATTTCTCTTAAGTGCTTGATAGTTAGTGTTTCGCTCAAGCTCCCTATAGGAAACTACACTACCATAGACTTGCTAATACACCAATTCTCCTTTACAATGATTACATGCATAAATAGATCAAAAAGACTTTTTTTGGGTTGTAATGTGGTAAGAGTTAAGGTAGGTCAAAAAGGGTAAAGGGTTTAACACAAGCATTCATAAAGTAATAAATAAATAAAGGGATAACGAAACATATTTCTGAGATACAAATGAAAATAAACTACTACTCACTTATTGATGCTACCAAAATGTTCTTCCTTTTTTCTTTTCTTTTATTTTTATTTTTTCAATAATTAAAGAAACAATAAACAAAATAGCAACTAAATAGAATGTGATCTAAGAGTAGAAGTATCACTCAACTCATCTTGAAAAACAATTGTAGCCAAAATCCCAAACTAATGCATCACTTAATACTCTACTAAGCTTATGAATAGGTAGGCTAATGAAGTTTTAGGTTTTTAATATGAGGTGTTTTCAAGAAACAAAAGGGTTAAGGGTCAACAGGGTGGCGAGGGATAATAAAAAAGGCATGTCATTTAAGCTAAGGGTTATCACACAAAAGGCCTTAATCATCTCTATTAAGCATGCATCTAGTAGACTCAAACTGATTCAAAGCAAGTTCTGATGGTAGTAACCTAAGGAAGCATCACATAATCAAAGAAATAAAATGACTATAGATGGAGTCGTATAGGCTCAATCCCCTCATTGGCTCAAATGAAAATTCATTATGCATCTTTACACTACCGCATTGCTCAAGTGTCAAATTTTCAATAAGCTTATGCAACCAACTACTTTTCATCACTCAACATGATTCACTCTCTACTTAAGTAGCCTAATCTAAGTTCAAGCATGCATTCAATCATATTCCAACTAGCATGAAAAAATCTCATGGTAAAACAATTCAAAATGATTCAAGTGTGGTTCCATTGCTTAACACGAAACAACATAAAACAACAACCTAATATGCGTAAACATCCATCTCAATTAACAAAATGCAAACAGTAAATAAAACAAACTAAAGCAATGCAATTGACAAACCAAATGTCACCTCCCCACACTTGGGCAACACATTGTCCACAATGTGACAAGGTAACCACAAAAGGAAATCAAAACATAAAAAAAAAATCAACCAAGCAAACAAATAACATAACTAATAAAGTAAATAAAAAATATAAAAAGTGAAGGGTAAGAAGGCTTATGGAGATTGCAAGGGCATAAGAGAGGGGACTTCAATGTTCTTCATCTAGATGAACTTGAGGAATTTCTTCTTGATGTACCACCCTTTGTGTACTTGTCACAATTGGTAGCCAAGCTCATTGATTTGCAGCATCATTTGTTGATGATTTGTGGCCATTGGTTAAGAATTTGTTGAAACCTATCAACATCTACTGCTACTATTGGTTCCTCTTTGACTGCTTCTTCTTATGTTTCTAGGGGCACCTGAGAGTTGGATGGTTATGACGTGGATCCATTATTGTCCTTCTTATTCCTAATGGCAGTATGTGCCTAAGGATTTTAGAGCTCCAAAATTTAAAAGCATCTTAAATACGATACATCAAACACATCAGGATTAGTAGTGCGCACACTATCCACATCAAGATTGTAAAATGAAGCCAATGTAGTAGCAATGTGCATAACAAAATATGAGCTTGTCTTATTAATGCAACTCTTAATAGACCTAAAAATGTGATATGAGATATTTACTTTAACTTTGCAATCTATACACAAAGAAAGAAAAGTTCTTTAGCCAAACACTTACTACTTTTAGTTTTATTAAAAACAATTAAGTACATAAATTTGGGAAGCAGTAAGTACTCAGTGCTACGAATTAAAGTGTTAGGTGCATTCCTAAAATTAAAAGAGTTTTCACTCGTAAGGCTTTTCCAATAATCATCCACAAAAGATTCATCATGGTCATCTAAAACTTTTGTGTTGGATAAGTCAAAAGCACACGAATGACAATATAATCAAGCTTATATACATGACCACATATTCTAAACTAGAATGTATCCATTTTAAGATTATAGCACACAGTGATGAAAAATTCTACTGTCATCATTAGGTATATTGATACATCACAACGAATTAGACCCAACCAATATTCGCAGTAAATTGTTCAATGTTACACCTCAGACCTAGAATTTCTAACAATTCAAAATCAAAGTATCTAAGAGGCAATAATTGTCTATCTTTAAAGTTCCGAAATCTCATACCTTCTTCTTTCGAAAAATTAGGAATTAGGCGCAAAAATTGGCCTCCATATCAGTTTTACCTTCTTTAGAGACTTGAAGGCGCAATTGGTGATTGGTTTTTGAGTGACAAACTTCTTTGGAGCCATTAAAGAAGAAAAATACTTCTTATGAGTATGTCCCTCTACAGTATGGCTTGCATTTATGGCCATTAACTGTGAATGCTTCACCCTTGTCATTTTCCAACTCAAAAGCTCCATGGGGAAACACTTGAACAACCTTGAAGGGCCCACTCCATCTTGACTTGATCTTTCTAGGAAATAATTGAAGGTGTGAATTGAACAAGAGCACCAAGTCCCCACTCTTGAACTCCTTCTTCTTAATGTGAGCATCATGCCACTATTTTGTCCTTTCCTTATACAACTTGGCATTTTCATAAGCATCAAACCTGAACTTTTCCAATTCGTTAAGTTGTAACAATCTCTTCTCACCTGCTGACTTCCAATCCATGTTTAACTTCTTAACAGCCTAATAGGCCCGATGCTCCAACTCCAAAGGTAAATGGAGTAGTTCCTATAGGTATTTTGAAAGTTGTCTTATAAGCCCATACAGTGTCATCTAGCTTCAATGCCTAATCCTTTCTTGAGGTGCCCATTACCTTCTCCAAAATCTTCTTTATCTCTCTGTTCACTACCTCCACTTGGCCACTAGTTTGGGGGTGGTAAGGAGTTACCACTCTATGATGAACATGGTATCTTTTCAGAAGAGCCTTAAATGGTTTGTTACAAAAATGGCTCCCTTCATCTCTTATAATCACTCTGGGCACCCCAAATCTCATAAAGAACTTCTTTATGAACTTTTAAACCACCTTGCTGTCATTAGTTGGAGTAGCTACGGCCTCAACCCACTTGGAAACACATTTAACTCTAACCAATATGTGAGTGTTACCTAAGGAGGATGGGAATGGTCCCATGAAGTGCAAGCCCCACACATCGAATATCTCTACCTCTATGACGTTTGAAAGTGACATCTCATCTTTTTTTGATATGTTGCCCACTCTTTGACACCTATCACACTTCAATACAAAATCTTGAGAATTCTTGAACAAGGTTGGCCAATAAAATCAACACTCTAAGATCTGAGTTGCAGTCTTGTTAGCTCCATAATGTCCTGCATAAAGTGAGCTATAACATTGCATCAAAATTTCAAGCATTTTGTCTTTGGGGACACACCTGCGAATCACACTGTCAGCACATATTTTATAAAGTATAAGTTCATCCTAAATATAACAAGAACATTGAAAGATAAACCACTTCTTTTGTTGATAATAGAGATCATAAGGAAGAATACCACCTGAGAGGTAGTTTGCAATATCTGCAATCTAAGAACGGAAAGGATTGTATACCATAATTAAACCCTCATCCGAAAAGCTCTCCTCGATTTCCTCTTCTTCTTCATAGTGCCCTCCTTCAAGTCTTAAGAGGTGGTCCACTATAACGTTTTCTATTCTCTTCTTGTCTTTAATCTCAATGTCGAATTTTTAGAGCAGAAGCACCCACCGGATAAGCCTAACCTTAACATCCTTCTTGATAAAATGATATTGCAATGCTGCATGATTTGTAAAAATAATAACATGTGAGCCTAACAGATAAGAACAAAATTTCTCACATGCAAATACCACATTAAGCAACTCCTTTTCCATAATTATATAATTCATTTGTGCTCCTGTTAAGGTCTTATTTGTGTTCCGTCAAGGTCTTGCTTGTGTAGTAGATGCCGTGTAGCCTCTTTTCCTTTCGCTAGCCAAGAACATAACTAATGGCACGATCACTTGCATCACACATAATCTCAAAGGGAAGAGATCAATCCAGCGACGTCAGAATGGGTGTTGCTATTAGTGCCTTCTTCAACCTATTAAAAGCATCCAAATAAGTATCATTAAATGCAAAAGGCACATCTTTAACTAATAAATGTGTTAAGGGTCTAGTGATAAGAGAAAAATCCTTTATAAACCGTGTGTAGAATCTTGCATGACCAAGGAAGGCTTGGATGCCCTTGATGTGGGTGGGAGATGGTAACTTTTTAATTACTTCAGTCTTAGCTCGATCCACTTCAATCCCTTGCACAAGATATTATGGGCCAATACTATTCCCTTTGGACCATGATGTGACACTTCTCCCAGTTCAAGACTAGATGTGATTTTCTCACATCTTTGAAGCACTCTGTCTAAATTAAACAAACAATGATCAAAAGAATCTCCAAAGATAGGGAAGTCATCCATAAATACCTCTATGAAGTTTTCATTCGTATCTGCGAATATGGCCATCGTGCACCTTTGGAATGTGATAGGTGCATTGCATAAACCGAAAGGCATCCTCCAATGAGCAAAAGTCCTATAAAGACAAATGAAAGTGGTCTTCTCCTAATCCTATGGGTATATATCCACCTGATTCTACCTTGAGTATCTATCAAGAAGACAGTAAAATGCATGGCCAGTCACCCTCTTTATCATTGAGTCCAAAAAAGTAAAAGGAAGTGATCTTTCTTAGTGACCAAATTCTGCTT
>JANIPM010000007.1:34436044-34447403 GCA_027478405.1 Erythroxylum cassinoides
AAAAAAGGATAATCATACCGTTAAGGGAGTGTTGCTTAACCATATAAGATAAACCCTTTGTTTGATATCTACTGCAAATACAAACTGTTAAGAAAATTTGGGATGCTATATAAGTGAAATATGGGACGGATGATACCGGTATTAAGAAATATGTTGTTGCTAGGTGGTTAAAATTTAACGTTGTTGATCATAAACCCATTATAGACCAATTACATCAGTATGAAAACCTAGTTGCTAACTTGTTGAGGGTATAACCATATGTGAGCTATTTCAAGCTAATCTCCTTATTGAGAAATTGCCTACATCATAGAATGAGTATAAAAACTAGTTGAGACATAAGAAGAAAGACATGAAGCTTCAGGAGTTGATAGGGCATATAAAGATTGAGGATGCCAAGTGTACACAAGATAAGACTAAGTCACTCACCCTTGTCCCTACTGTTATGGCTCATATGATAGAACATGGAAATATAGGTAACTTCAATAACAATGGTGGACAAAACTCCTTTAATAATAACAAGCATGGTCAGTTTAAGCGCAAAAAAATTGATGGTGATTGTTGCTGGTGCCACAAGCCAAGCCATCATGTAGCTCTTTGCTAGCTAGAATCAACTATGAGAAGAAAAGTCAAGGACAAAAATCACGACAGTTCGAGATAGGAAACCAGAAGGCATATCAACGAGGTACCTAGAAGAATTTTGGTAAGCCTCAAGCTAATGTGGTTGAAGTTGCTAGTGGTGATGACAAAGTGATCATTACTGCTATGGTGTTCAAAGTCAACCTTGCTAGAAACTTGGTCCAGTGGATCGTTAACATAAGAGCCATATGCCACATCTGCATAAATAGGGACATGTTTAAGGATTTCAATGATGCTGCTAATGGTGAATTCGTATACATAGGCAACTCTAGCAAAGTTCCTATCTAAGGAATTAGGAAGGTCACTCTCAAACTCACTTCTAGAAAAGTGTAGACATTAGAAAATATTTTATTTGCTCCTGATGTACGTAGAAACTTGATTTCTAGTGCATTGCTTAACAAAGTCGATGTTAAATTGACCTTTGATTCTAATAAGCTAGTTTTGACTAAGGCTGAGAACTTTGTTGGAAAAGGGTTTTGTAATGGGGGTTTATTTATACTTGATGTTGAAATGAATGCATCTACTTCTTTCGCTTATAATGTTGAGTCTCTGGACCTATGGCGTTGAGACTTGGGTGTGTGAATGTGAGGTCAATTAAAATGATATAAAGCTTAAACTTGTTGCGTAAGATCACTAATGAAATAGAAAAATGTCAAATTTGTGTTGAAGCTAAACATTCTAAGAAACCTTTTAAATTAGTGGTCGCGAGAGAGTTGTAATTGTTGGACTTCATGCACACAGATTTAGGTGATTTTAAGAATTGTATGAGTAAAGGACGTATGAGATATTATATTACCTTTGTGGTGAGTATAGTACTGATTTTTGTGAAAAATTTGGTATTATTCATAAGCTTTCATCCACTTGTACACTTGAACAAAATGGAATAGCCGAGAAAAAAAGTCGAACACTTAAGGACATGATAAATGCAATGTTGATTTCCTTAGGATTACCTGATTTTATGTGGAGGGAAGTTATTCTTTCAGCTTGTTATGTTCTAAGTAGAGTCTCTCATAAGAAACTAGATAAAACCACGTATGAAATTTGGAAAGGTTATCTACCTAACTTGCATTTTTTTTGAAAGTGTAGAGGTGTCTTGCTAAGGTTGCTTTACCTAAACATAAGAAGAAGAAAATTGGGCCTAAGACCATTAGTTTAATTTTTATGGGATATGCCTTTAATAGTGCTTCCTATAGATTTATGGTTAAGGAAGAGGGGTTTAGAACTTATGGATCAATTACAGAGTTAAGAGATGCAGTGTTCTTTAAGGATATATTTCCTATGAAAGTAAGGGTGCAATTCCCTAAAAAATTTGTCCATAGTTCTTCTACCAATGATGACATAGAGGAAGAGGAAACTATTGAACTAAGAAAAGCAAAAGAGTTAAAGTAACCACTAGTTTTGGTCATGGCTTTATTACTTCCTTTGTGGTGACAAAACTTGAGGAGATAGATAATGTTTTTGTGGTGACTTATATTATTGAGGAAGATCCTAAAACTTATGAAGAAGCAATGAGATCTGTAGATGCTACATTTTGGAAGGAAGTCATAGTTAGTGAATTAGAGTCAATCATGTCTAATAGAACTTGGGTTTTAGTTGATCTACCTCAAGGGTGTAAGCCTTTGGAGTGTAAATGGATTTTCAAAAAGAAATTGAGACCTGAAGGAACCATTGAGAGGTTCCAGGCAAGACTTGTGATTAAAGGCTTTAAACAAAAGGAAGGAATGGACTTTTTTGATACCTACTCTCCTTTTACAAAAATTGCATCTATAAGGATGTTGTTTGCTATTGCCTCAGTATTTAAGCTTTATGTGCACCGAATGGATGTTAAGACAACTTTCTTAAATGGTGATCTACATGAGGAAATTTATATAGTTCATTCCGAGGAATTAGAGTGCCTGGTCAATAACAAAAGGTGTGTAAGTTGGTTAAGTCTTTTTATAGACTTAAACAAGCTCCCAGACAGTGGCATGAGAAATTTGAAAGTGAGCTTTTGAAATATGGTTTTTCCTCTTGTGATGATGATTCTTGCATTTACTTGAAATCTAATATCAATGGTTGTGTAATTATAACTCTTTATGTGGATGATATACTTATTTTTGGTACTCTTTTATCCATCATTGATACTACTAAGAGTTTGCTAAAGTCTTCTTTTGATATGAAAGATCTTGGACCTATGGACTTTACTTTCATAATCAAAGTTGATAGGATTGAGTTTGGTTTTAGGTTGAATCAAACTCATTATGTTGAGAAAATTTTGAAGAAGTTTGGTTACTATAATGTTAATCCAGTCAAGACTCCTTATGATGCTAGTGTTGCATTAAAGAAAAGTCTTGGTGATAGTGTAAACCAAATTAAGTATGTTAAAATTCTTGGTTGTGTGATGTTTTTGATAAACTATTCTCATCCTGATATTACATACTATGTGAGTAGATTTAGTAGGTATACTCATAATCCTAGTTAAGAGCATTGGAATGCATTGATTCGTTTGTTAAGTATTTAAAAGGTACAATACATTATGGATTATCTTTTGGTGGTCATCCTCCTATATTAGAGGGGTATTTTGATGCTAACTGGGTTATGAAGAGTGATGATATACACTCTACCAGTGGTTGTATTTTTACTTTAGTAGGAGTTGCGTCTTGGAAATCATCCAAGCAAATGTGTACTATGAGATCAATAATCGAGGCTGAGTTTATGGCTTTGGAATTGGCAGGATGGGAAGTTGAGTGGCTAAGGAATCTTTTAGCATATATCCCACTTTGGGAAAACCAATTCCTTGTTATAAATGTTATTGATTCAAAAACCATTTAGGACTTTTGCGAAGATATCTCTAAGTTGTCCTCCAATTTTGACATATCTTACAGAAATCAAGTTGTGTTGTATTTTTTTCTTGGATGAAGTGATAGTCAATTTCAATATGTTTAGTTCTTTTGTCAAACATTGGACTAAAAGCAATATGTGGAAGAACTTGATTATCACACCATAATATTGCTAGTATTGAGGCTTTAAAACCAAATTCAGATAATAGTTCATATTTATAGTATCTCGCATGTTGCCTATGCCATAACTCTGTATTTAGATTCTTCATTGAATCTAGATACAACATTTTGTTTCTTACTTTTTCATGAGACCAAATTTCCACTAACAAAGATAAAAATAGCTAGTCATAGATTTTTTATCAATCTTGGAACCTACCTAGTCAACATCTATAAAGAATTCAATGTCAGCGTGTCCATGATTTTCAGACAGTATCTCTTGTCTAAGAGCTCCCTTTAGGTAGCATAAGACTTGTTAAAAGACATGAATTGACATATAATAGTGATAAAATATGGAATATCAAAGTGAGTTACTATGAGATAATTCAATTTTTTTACCAATCTTTAATATTTTTCAAGATCTTTAAGCTAATCTCCATCTTTGGTGAGCTTTAAATTATGAGGCATTGAGGTACTGCATGGTTTAGCTCCCAACTTTCCAACCTCAGTTAATAGATCAAGTACAAATTTTCTTTAGGACAAGAAAAATCCCTTTCTTTCTTCTTGTTACTTCTACTTCCAGAAAATATTTCGAAGTTCCTAGATCCTTCTTTTGAAACTAACTGTGAAGAAAGGATGCCCTTAGAGGCACTTTTGGTTATGATCATAGCATCCACATAACAACAAGGAGAATAATCCTAAATTTAGATTTTTTTTAAGATTAAGTAATCATATTTTCTATTTTTAAATCCAAACATTTCTATGACTTGATTAAATTTTCCAAACTACGTATGTGGGCTTTGTTTCAAACCATATAATGACTTACACAGTGGACAAACTTTGTCATACTCCCTCTGAGTAACAAACCTAGGTGGTTAATCCATATATACTTCCTCTTGGAGGTAACTATGTAAGAGGTATTTTTGATATCTAATTGCGGTAGGGACCAATTAAATGTGGTTGTCATATAAAAGAATAGACAGATAAATGTTAGTTTAACAACAAGTGAGAAAGTATCAAAATAATCTACACCATAAGTTTGGTCATAACCTTTTGTGATAAGTAGTGTTTTAAGTCGAGCCACTGAGCCATTAAAATTGACTTTGATTAGAGAAACCCATTTACATCTAATGGCTTTCCAATATGTTAGTTTACTAAATTCCAAGTACCAGTAGTATCTAATGCATTCATCTTCTCTATCATAACACTAAGCCAATAAGGATGAGATAAAGCTTCATAAATAGTTTTTGGAAAAGACATGAAATCAAGTGAGTCAAAAAAAGAACATGAGAAGGAAGACAAAAGATCGTAAGAAACAAAAAAGGAAATAAGAAAAGTGCATTGGACTCTACATTTACAGGCAATTTGGAGATCATATAATTTTAGAACTGATATCAAAGAAGAAATGTGCAATAAACTCGTATCAGGATGATTTTATCTTCTAGAATAGAACAAATGATTAAGTAGTGATTATGAAGGTAACATTATTAATCTGATAAGCATCCTCATAAATCAATAGACAATTTTTGGCCTTTGTAGATACTAAAAGAGTAGGAAAGAAAGAAATATCTTTGAAAAAGGTAACATTAGCAAACACAAGATATTTGTTAAGGGTTGCGCAGTAGCATCGATATCATTTTTGTAGATGAGAGTAGCCTAAAAATATATATTTCAAAGATTTAAGACCTAATTTGGTGACATGAGGGCAAACATCATGAATAAGACAAGTACTGCCAAAATTTGTGGTATAAGAGAGAACAATAGTTTAGAAAGAAAAAAGAAGCTATAAGGAATCTCACCCTAAAGAAAAGATGGCATATGGTTGATCAAAAAACAAGTTGTGGAGATTGCTTCTACCTAAAATTATTTGGAAAATTTCATTTTGAATAAGAGTTCTTTGGCAGTTTTAAGCAAATGATGACTCATTCTTTCAACTACACCATTTTGCAATGGTGTGTCAACATATAAAGATTGATGAAGAATACCATCTTGAAGCATGTAGTGTTGGAATGTGGCAGAAAAGTATTCTTTGGTGTTGTCACTTCTCAGAGGATAGAAAGATTACACTATGTTTTGATTTAAGTAAAAAAAAGTAGTAAAACAGGAGAATAGTTTGAAATGATTTTTCATTAGATAAAGCCAAGTCATATAGAATGTGCCAATTTGGAAGCTAGTTTTAAACACCGCAAGGCAAGGACCCCAAATATCAAAATTTACCAATTTGGAAGGAAAACTAGGTCATTTATTAAACTATAGAAGAGGAGACACATAATGGTGTTTGGTGAATTAATAAGACTCACATTCTAAACTAGAAATATTTTGAAATTGAGGACATAAGTTCTTCAATAAAGGTAAAAAAAAAGGTATTCTAACTGAAAATGAGCTTCAAAGGAGGTTGAGACATTATAATAGGCTATAAGTTGAGTCACCTAGATATCTAGAATATAGAGACCTCTTGATTCAAGTCCTTTACTAGTAATCTTCTTTGTTATAAGCTTTTGAAAAATGAAATAATCAAGAAATAATGAGATATAACAATTTAACACATTAAGAGTTTAGTCACATATAGTAAATTATATGGGAATACATGTATAAACCAGTTATTAGTACAAATAACATAAAGAAATATAACCAATATTTATTGGAAAAAGCAACCCCAAAGATATGGGTCCAAAAACGGTTAGTGGGGATCATTGAATAAGTTTCTTCAGGTAATCCTTTTTATACATCGAATCGATTTGGTCTTATACATACACAAGGAAGGTAATCAAAAAAGAAAGAAGATGGGTTCTTCTTTCTATTATCACCTAGGAGCTGTGCGAGAAAAAAGTCTCATACAAGATTTTGATTAAGAGAAAGAAGTGATGAATCCTCTTTTTGACTCTAACTCTCCCTTTCTAGTTTTTGCTTTTCTTTCTATTACTTCGAAAGCAGTTGCCTCAGCTTCAACCACTTGAATTTTTGACAAAGGATAATGATAATAATGAAGTCAGGTTAACAATGCCAAAGCTAATAATAGAGGAAGTAGATCCATCTACTAAGGTAACATTAGAAGGAGATAAGTGTTTATGGAAAGTAGATAAAAGATTGGAATTACTTGTTATATGATCTTAGGCACCAAAATCAATGACCTATTAGGAGGAAGAGGAAAGAAGACATGTAGGTGTGTTACCTGAATCAACAATAGTAAAGATAATACACACTCCACAAAATTGAAAGATGTAAAAGTTTAGATTCAAAGAAGGAAGAAGATGATAGATTCGAATTAACGAAAACTAAATCTAATATGCAGGGTTTCAAATTTACCTACTAGACCTCAAGAAGAACTTATCTCAAGCAACCTAGATAACGGGTAAAGAACAAACCAAGGAAGTTGGTAGGATCAAAATCACGCCACAATCGATTCAATTAATAAGTGAATTTTAATTCCTAAGTTGAAAAGAACAAAAAGGTTTTCTCCTCTCAATATGGCTGACGACTCACAAAAAACAATATGATCAAAGTTGTGTTCTAAAAAACCCTAAAACATAAGTATTTATACCTAGGCTCATTGCTAAAAGACTTAGGCTTAAAATACATGGAAGCCCAAAATATAATTACAAGCTTAAAATACATGGAAGCCCAAAATATAATTATAACTTAAAACAAGTCTAAAATAGAATAATAAAAACACGTCTAAGCCTGGCCTAAAGCGCTTCCAAGTCTGATCATAGACGCGTCTCTTCTCTTGGCTTCAATGATGTTATGCAGCTCAATACAATGGTCTTCAAGTCCCAAGTGAGTCCAATCCAAGGATTTGAGATAAATGAATCAATTTGGGATGTGATTCAGATAGCTCTCCTCCAATAGGCTTAGTGCACTCCATTCTCTCCACAAATTGGCTCATATGCGCATAGAGAGCCTCCTTGAGTCTCTCGGTCCTAGCTTTGGACATAGGTCCAACTAGAATGATAAACTCGCCCCCATCACGCATGCGATATCCATGGTGATCCTTACTCCTTCTCATATCAGTCCCTGCCTCCTCAAGAAGATTCATCCTTGAATCTGAATCCATATTAAAAGGAGAAAGATCAGTAATATTAAAAGTTGCAGAAATAGAATACTCACTTGGTAGGTCAATATTGTAGGTGTTGTCATTTATCTTCTCCAATACTTGGAACGGACCATCACCCCTAAGATCTAACTTGGATTTCCGCTAGGTAGAAAACCTCTCCTTCCTTAGATACACCCAAACCCAATCACCAGGTTTAAAAGTCACCAACTTTCGGCCCTTGTTGGCTTGCTTAGCATACACTTTGTTTATATGCTCAATGTGCTGTCTTGCCTTCACATGCAATTCCTTACCATCTTGGCTTTCCTCTTTCCATCTGTACTAGACAACTCATGCAAGGGTAAAGGCACCAAATCCAAGACAGTCAAAGGATTAAAACCATATACAAGCTCAAAAGGTGAGTAACCTGTAGTGGAATGCACACATCTATTATATGCAAACTCAATAAATGACAAACAGTCACCTAAAGTTTTCAAATTTTTACCAACTACAGCACGCAATAAGGTACCTAAGGTTCTATTAACAATCTCAGTCTATCCATTTGTCTGTGGATGACAAGTAGTAGAATAAAGCATTTTAGTACCCAACTTTCCCCACGGAACACGTAAAAAATGGCTAAAAAATTTAACATCTCAATCTGAAACAATAGACCTAGGAATACCATGTAATCTAACAATATCCCTAAAAAATAAATCAACAGCATGCATAACATCATCAGTCTTATGGCATGCAATGAACTGCGCCATCTTATTAAATCGATCAACAATATAAAAAAAAAAAGATGCTACATACCCCTTCTTTGTTCTAGGCAGTCCTAAAACAAAATCTATAAAAATATCAACTCAAGGTTCAATAAGCACAGGTAAAGGGGTATACAATCCATGGGGTTTAATAGTAGATTTTGCCTGTCTACATGCAATGCATTTGGCACATACACGCTCAACATCCTTGCACATACCAGGCTAATAGAAATGTTCATGCAAAATATCCAAATGACCCATCAAACCACCACTATAGGTCTCATGCGCAAACAAAGTACACAAAGAACAATTAGGCACACACAGCTAATTACCACGATACAAATATCTATCACGCCTATAAAATTTCAAGAATGCAACATGCTCACAAGCAGCATACACATTAGCAAAATCATCATCAGAAGTATATATGTCCTTAAGCTACCACATTTTCCTTCCCTTGCTTGTAATGTAGCACATACAGAAATGTCTCTAGAAACTCCATCCAAGTGGCATATCTCTTGTTTAGCTTACCCTATCCCTTTAAGTGCTTTAGGGATTCATGATCCGTCCGAATGACAAACTCTCTGGGTTGAACATAATGTTGCCATACCTCCAATGCTCTCAGCATAACATAAAGCTCCTTGTCATAGGTTGGATAGTTGAGATGTGCATTACTCAGCTTCTCACTGAAATATGTTACTGGTTTGATTTCCTATAAAAGCACAACACCTATACCAATCCTAGAAGCATCACATTCAACTTCAAAAGTCTTATCAAAATTAGGCAAACACAAAATAGGAGCAGAACATATTTTTTTTCCAATAATGTAAATGCATGCTCTTGTTCCTTACCCCCATGCAAACCTTTTCTCCTTCTTGACTATTTCAGTCAAAGGAGAAATAATGATAGAGAAATCTTTCACAAACCTCCTATAAAAACTAGCAAGCCATTGAAAACACCTCACCTCACTCACACTCTTAGGAGTCAGCCATTCCTAGATAGTCTTCACCTTCTCCTCATCCACCTCAACTCCCCTAGAACTGACTACAAACCCCAAGAATACAAGCTTATCAATGCAAAAAGTACACTTCTTAAGGTTTGCATACAGTTTCTCCCATCTCAACACATCTAAGACACACTTCACATGCATAATATGCTCATTAAAATTAGTGCTATATATAAAGATGTCATCAAAGTAAACAACCACAAATTTTCCAAGAAATGCACGCAAGACATGATTCATCAACCTCATAAAAGTGTTGGGTGCATTAGTTAAACCAAATAGCATGACTAACCACTCATACAACCCATATTTAGTTTTAAAAGCAATTTTTCATTCACCTCCTAGTTTTATTCTAATTTGGTGGTATCCACTTTTCAAGTCAATTTTTGTAAAGATACATGCACCATGCAATTCATCAAGCATATCATCTAACCTAGGGATAGGGTGGCAATACTTTACAGTGATTTTGTTAATAGCTCTGTAGTCCACAAACATCCTCCAAGTTCCATCTTTTTTAGGCACCAGCAACACTAGCACTACACACAGGCTCAAGCTCTCCCTCACATGTCCTTTTTCTAGCAGTTCATCAACCTGCTTTCGAAGCTCCTTTGTCTCCTTAGGATTACTCCTATAGGCTAGGCAGTTTGGAATTTGAGCTCCGAGAACAAAATCAATCTAGTGCTCGATGCCTCAAGGGTGGCGGTCCCTTGAGCATCTCCTCAGGAAAGATGTTGGACCCCATTTCTGGAGCCCAACAACTAGAGTCATAAACCTTGTGCTTATTACCCTTAAGGGTTATTGCCATCATTCCACAAGGTTCACGTGCCCACACCAGACAATTACCCAAAAAACAACTTGACTTCTTCAAAGAAATTGTAGCTCTAAGTCTCTAGTTTGCTTTGAAGCAAGAATCATCTCAATTGAAGTTTCACAGCTCAAGATATACTAAAAAAGCTACAGCGTGTTCATACCCCAATCATGCTCTCCCAACCGACCTCTCACTTACTCTAATGCAAACTTTCTCAAATAACTCAAAAAGATACAAATTTTCACGTAAAGACAATAAAAAATGTTAGGAATCCATTGCTTCAAGAATCACTTCATTTGGAGGTCGGATGAGGAAGCTATACCCGAAAGAATCGAACACATTTATACCATCAGTCAATTTGTACCTATCTTGGCACAATTGCCATAACTCCCACTAAAAATGTCAGATTGACTTTGTTTTTAAATGGTTTTAAAGAAGACTTCTACATATATAACTTTCATGAAGATCTCAAAGACAAATTCCATCTTATGAAGGATCAAAAATGAAACAAAAGATGACAATACAAACTAAGATGATGCAGAATGTCAAACTAAGATGATGCAAAAGGCCAAACTAAGACGGTCAAACTAAGACAATCAAACTAAGATGATGAAGAAGGTCAAACTAAGATGATGCAGAAGGCCAAACTAAGATGAAGCAAAACTAAGACGAAGCAAACTGATACGAAGCAAAACTAAGACGAAGCAAAACTAAGACGAAGCAAAACTAAGACAATGCACCATGCATAAGAAGATGTTTCAACTAGGTCTTTCTCACATCCCAAAGTTCTAAATCACTATCTATACTCTCTAGAGCATCTCCACTCATAAAGACCATAACTTTCAACTTAGATGTCCAATTATTTCATGCTATATATTGTTGGAAAGATAAAAGAAAGACCTACAACTTTCCAGAAGATAACTTTGCCTAAATCAGCTCACATCAACCCAGAAATATCCCTAAAGTCAATATACGAATTTTCCCCTATGTAACCTTGAGAATCATGGGCGAAACCAAAATCATAAAACATTAGTATCAAAAGATCGTAGTTTTACAAAGCTTTAGTGGACATTTCAAGCCCCCAATACATGAATGTTTCAAAAATATCCCAAAATACAAAAGATACATGAACAATAAATTGCTCAA